>VZUI01062265.1:0-67539 GCA_013401135.1 Cettia cetti
ATAAAATAAAATAAAATAAAATAAAATAAAATAAAATAAAATAAAATAAAATAAAATAAAATAAAATAAAAAATAAAGTCCTAAATCTCTGGAGTCCTCCCTCAGCACAAGGATATGCAGCTGCTAGAGCGTTGCAAAGAAGTCAAGCCATGCAATCAGGGTTTGAGCCTTCTCACAAGCCACAAACCCTGGTTTGAATACTGAGACAGCCCAGACAAGCTACAAAATATTCCACAGCTCTCTGCTGGCCAAATTGGTCCTAAGCTACTAAACAGAACTGGCAAGAAAGCATCATCTCAAATTGGTCCTGTGTGAATCAGCCTGACGATTTCCCCAAAACTCTGCGACAAAGTGCTCTGTCCAACAAGCCTGGAGGGTAGCAGACACCAGCCTGGCTGATTCATGGCTTGAGTCAGGGAACATTTAGTGTAGTTTAATTTCCAGATGGGCATTTCTACTCATTAATTAACAAGACAAAGCCATAATTCATTGATGGAAACTTGAACACTTTGTTTTTTATCTTAATCTGTTCCAAACAGTTGTTTAAGTTATTCAGAAAATATAGCTAGGACAGGTTTGGAAGTGGCTGAGCTTGCAGGATTTCAAGATGTCGAAAATAGCAAAACAAAGGCAAAATGTTTATGAGTTCAGTGCAGAATCAACCAGAAACGTGACAGATAAAAACCCTTGGAAAAGATGAAGCAGCAAAATGAACACTTTCACAGGATCAGAGAATTGTCAAGATTGGAAAAGACCTCTGAGATCATCAAGTCCATCCAGGGCAAAACCAAACCAGATGAGGACAGGGAAATACAACTTCACCACTTAAAAAAGACAAGAAATGAAGAGAAATGGAAAGCTGAAACATTCAATGAGGTCTTGAAGAAAACTGCAAGAAGCCTGACTGTAATTAAACTCTGATGAGCTTAAAAATGAAGAGCAGAACTGGGAACGAAGAGGTTATTTAAATAGTTTTCCATGTATTCAGATCTTTCAACCTGATGCAAATCACCCTGGCCTACCTGAATTCCTGGAGCAAAGCGATGAGCAACTAAAAATTAACTTTAAAGGACACCCAGAGCAGAGGAGAAGTTCTACAGAGGTGTAGAAGTAAAACTTCAGGAGAGACAGGGAGAAAGGCAGGAGCAAGAGGTAGAGAAAATCAGCATTACTGACTCCGATTTGTCCCTTTGGAGCCTGAAATGCAGAATTAAAGCTAAAAAAGAAACCCAGATGGATGGGAGTTGCAGTGACAAAGGAGTAAAACCTTCCCGCTGTGATAATGATAGAAAAAAGTGCAACTACAAATGGGATATACCCAGCCAAGCAAGGCCAGAGGAAGGAAAAGCCAAAGGATTTTCCAAAACCAAGCACTCCCCATTCAGTGACAATGCAGAGGATCCAAGTTCCCTCCTGGATACACAGACAGGAGCACGTGCAAGGTCACCTCTCGGGGATGTGGCAGCCTCGGTGGCCAAAGCTTTAGCTTCAACACCTGAAGATGAACTGCAGGCAACCAAGGAGAAACCTCAGAGAGAAGATTTTTAAAAATGAGATGGAGTGGCTGCAGAACACAGCTGTGCCAGCATCAGCCTGTTCTCCATAGAGGGAAGACAACAGAGTGGCCCAGAGATGTTTTTCAGGATGAGCAGTTTTCTACTAATGCTGCGAGTTTGAGACCACGTGAACAACTTCTGTCTCCTTTGCTCATAAATCTCCTGGACAGCACCTCACTGCACAACAGCAACCAGGGGCTTCTGAGCAGGCAGGGAATTTACTCAGAGGGCAGGGAACCCCTGGCACAGGCTGCCCAGAACAGCTGTGGCTGCCCCTGGATCCCTAGAAGCGTCCGAGACCAGGCTGGATGGGGCTCGGAGCCCCCTGGGATGGTGGCAGGGGGTGGAATGGGATCAGCTTTGATGCCCCACACCATTGTGGGATTCTACAAGCCAGCACAAGCCCCATCCCTTTGGGGCCTGTTGACAGAGGGGCCCAGGCTGCAGCACCTGCTGGCTGGGTACTGGCACTGCCCAGCAGCTCTGTGCTGTCTCCATTACACGTGTCAGCCCACAGCAATTCCATGGATCTCTTCCAGGCACAAGAGCGTAGCATTTCTTTCCCCCCTGCTCTCGGTGTCCACAGTCACACTATAAAAAGCACCTTGCATTTTGTACCTGAGCTGGCCTGGGGGGAAGGACAACGTGCAAACAGGATTCCTCTGCATTACTTCCCGGCAGGATTTGGGGAGGGTCCGTGGGTGGCTCTGCTCGAGCGTTTGGCAGAATTTAAAAACCAGATCATGCACTGCCCTTGGAGCCTTGGGATGCCAGGCAGCTAAAACAGGCTGGCTGAGGAATAAAAAGCCTCCACCCCTGACCGTTAAGCACAGGCCACTGGAACAACCTGACTTGCATATCGAGCGTGTGTGACAAGTTACAATATTAGTAATGAGA
This sequence comes from Cettia cetti, assembly GCA_013401135.1. Taxonomy (NCBI): domain Eukaryota; kingdom Metazoa; phylum Chordata; class Aves; order Passeriformes; family Sylviidae; genus Cettia; species Cettia cetti. The sequence continues at coordinate 2,454 of VZUI01062265.1, forward strand.
ACGCTAATTATCATGGACGCATTATTTATTTGTCTGCTCACTCAAAACTTACGGGGGGGGGAATCCTTCAACATTTACAAGAAAGCAATTAGGGCAGCAAATGGATTATTTCTCTTTAAACCTATGAGAAAATGCTCAGTGCATATTTCCTCTCTAATTTGTCTGCACTCAAGGATCTATTTTTGGAAGTCTCCCTAGACTGTATTGTAGCACCACATGTACTGTAATGGCATTTTAATTAGCCCAGAGAGCTGGAAGATGCACTCTGCATCCGAAAGAGAAGCAGCCTAACAAAATGAGAGCATCCTTCTCTTCCCTTCTCGGAGATTTACAGCAGCTATCAAGCCGAAATACCAATTATGGCTTCAACTGGAACTGACTGTGACTGCTGTAAAAACCCAGTGCCTCAGCCCAGCCCATGGAACTCCACGGAAGCAAACCCAGGGTTTAAGCACTATTTACTCATACTTTAAAGGTGGATGGTAAAAACAAAAATGCTACAGCCAAGCACAGGCAGAATGGGTCACAGGAGGAGGGGAGACAAGTGAAAAAGACACAGATCTGTTAAGAGTTATCAAAACACCCATTCAGATGAAAGCTAATCCAATCCCATTCATTTGAGGTAACTTTTTAATTATTAGGATTACTACAACTACAGCTAATATTGAAGTGAGCCACCACATCATGCGTCACCATCATCAGGATGGTCTGGTGTGTACATATATATATATATATGTATATATATACACTTCTATTTGCCTTCATTCTGACTCCTTGCTTTGGATGCAGTAGAAAGTAGGTCAGGTTAGTGGCTTCCTCAGTTCTGGAAGAGGCTGGCACACCTGGAATAGCAAACCCCCCTCATGCCCTTGACAATCCTGAATGCTCCACAGACATTCCAGAGTCCAGATGTCAATAAGGGGGTTCCACCAAAGCCAGGAGCCCACCCCAGCACTCAGCACCTTGCTAGAGAGAACCAGGATGGGGTTCAAGCTTTCTTTTGCACTAGAATCTACACAAACACCTCACAAGAATCTGAAGATACTCAGGTGCAACATTTACAAGAGCTTGGTACTTCTCTCCTACCCTGGATCTTGTAAAGATAAATCCAGCAGGTCACAGTTTGGTAAACACCAAAGTAAAAGCACAGAAAGAAAAATTTAAAAATTCAAGGCTGGGCTGGATGGAGCTCTGAGCAACCTGATCTAGTGAGTGGCACCCTAGCCATGGCAGAGGCTTGGAACTGGATGGGTTTGAAGGTCACTCTCAACCCAAACCCTCCTGGGACTCTAATGCTCAGCAGCTGTTAACACAAAAAGCAACATTTAATTTATTACGAGGAAGTTATCCTAGAAGCCAAAATACCTAAGAAGCGTTTAAACAGGAAGCTGTGGTCATCAAGGTGTTGACAGACTGATACCCAAATGACAAGACACCACTTCTCAAATGCTAAACCCTGGAAGCATTGTGTTCCACTTCCTATGCCATTATTTTTCTTAATTCTTTGCAGCAGGAGGATGAAGCAACTCCTCCTAAACATGACAATCTTCAGCCTCCTCAGCAGACTCCAATGACTTAATCTGCACAAAACTAAGGAGATGTGTCACTCTGGAAATCCACGGGAACAGAATAATCCTTTACATGCAAATGCCAAGCGAGCAGAGGTTCCGAGTAACCCATCCGCTCCAGCAAAGAGGTTAACGCTCACTGGCATAATTACAGCAAGAAGGAGGAGCTGCCCATTCCAGGAGATTTGCTTCCCTTCCCCTTTGGGCAAGGAAACCCAGAACCACCCCCAGCCAGCCTTCCCACTCCCCCCCAACAAAGAATGCAGGGAAGGAAAAATAAAATACCACAGTTCTCATGCCTATTTTTCTTTCCAAGTGAAAAAAACGCCCGTATTTAATGCTGGTTTTCATTCCATTTTACTGAAACTGGTTTCAAAATCAGCTCATCTGGTCCATAGGAAGTAACTATGGAAAGTCAGGTAAAGTTAGGGCTGAGCTCAAGCACACACCTGAAGCAACAACATCCTGATCACTTCCTTGGACACTGCGCTTGGCTCGGGAAAGACAGAAACCCAAGGAATTGACCACCCCACACTCACCTGGCAGACACAGCCTCCCACAGAGGTGTGTGGGGCCATGAAGCAGTGGTGTCCTGACCATTCCCAAAGGCACAGGAGCCGGAGTTCAGTCCCTGGACACTCTGTTCCCCGTCAGCCTCAGCCCATTTGGCCTCTCCAGTGTCAGGCAGGAAAGGTTGAGCTCTGATTTCCCCTGGCAGGCAGCGCTCATGGAGTGACCTTCCCAGGCATGGGGCTGTGTCCCAGACCTGGCTCTATTTCGGGCTCTCTCCTGTGGACAGTCCCAGGCGGCCTCTGCTGGTGGCCACCCAACACCTCCTCCTGCCCAGTGCAGAGCAAACCCCCACACACAGCTCGGGGCTTCCATCACCACAATCCCCAGGGCGCTGGGAGACTCAAGGCACCTGCTGGATCCACCGTGTCCGGATGTTCCATCGGTTCCAGGTGAGGTGCTGCCTGCAGGATCAGTCTGGCACTTTGCACAGCATTTCCCCCTTACCCCAGCCTCATCCCATAGAGAGCCAATCAGGATCAACACCTGGAAAAGCATCCCTGTCTACCTGTTCCTGACATAATTTCCTTATCAAAAGGGCTAGAGCTTATTTTGCTCTGGAGCCAGGCTGGGAGAGCTAGGGAAGAGAAGGGAAGGGTCCAAGGAGACCTCAGAGCCCCTCCCAGAGCTGAAAGGGGCTCCAGGAAAGCTGAAGAGGGACTTGGGACAAGGCATGGAGAGACAGGACACAGAGAATGGCTTCCCACTGCCAGAGGGCAGGGAAAGACGGAATGTTGGGAAGGAATCCCTTCCTTCTGCCCTCTGAGGGTGGTCAGGCCCTGGCACAGGATGCCCAGAGAAGCTGTGGCTGCCCCTGGATCCCTGGTAGTGTCCAAGGCCAGGATGGATGGGATTTGGAGCAGGCTGGGATAGTAGAAGGTGTCCCTGCCCATGGCAGGGGGTGGCACTGGATGAGCTTTAAGGTCCGTTCCCACACAAACCCCTCTGGGATTCTGTGATTCCGTAATACCTGCCATTGTCTGTATTGTCTGTATATATCATCTACATGTCAATTATGTACATATTTCTAAAATTTGGACTTCAGATATTTTTAAATCCTGCATCGAAAAAACCAAAAAAACCCACAACAGACTCCCATTTCAAAGCATCTAAAAGTAGATTCCACTTTCACAGACTTGGTGGAACAGCAATTTCCCCACTTGCGACGAAGGAGCCGAGACTCCGCTGTTCGTGACTATAAATATATTCATAGATATTTTCCCTGGCACAAAGCGCTTCAATTTTAAAGGCAAGAGATTCATCAACTCTTCTGGAGAGCTTCATCCTTTTGCTGCTTTGATTCTGTCAGTGAGCACACGCTCCTGGCAGGAGTGGAGGAGGGCACAATCTGCCACCATCTGCAGGGTGCAATCCATATGAAAAGGTGACTGTCCTCAAGAAATTAGCATAGTCCAAGCATTTAGCTTCACTCTGGAATATTATGTTCAACCAACAGGCTCTTTCCAGAGCCATTCTGCAAAATGTTCCTGTTGCCTGCATGGTGGTGTGTTCTTTTTTTTAAGTTTTAGTCCAGCCTTTTAACAAAAGCGGATAAAATTTTCCACCCTTCTTGGGAGGTGAACAGGGTAAAGGCAGGATTCCACCCTCCCAGTTAAATGTTTCTCCAGGAGATCAGCGTTATCAAAGTGAGGTGTTTAATCTGCTGAGACAGGTCCCGTGAACTTGAGCACAGTAAAAAAAGCCAACTCTCCAGGACTCCCTCAGCACTCAGCAGTAGAGGTGCTGCTGGCACCCGGCCACTCCCCAATCACCCACTATTCACAGCACATGGATCCCCATTGGTGAGACACAAATCCACAGACAGAATGCCCCTTTGATCCAAGCTAATATTCCAGCAGATTCTTCAAAACAGATAGCTGAGACAAGAACGAAGCAAGGAAAGAGGGGAGGGGAAAAAGAAAAGCACCTTGAAGTTATCTGCAATTGTCAGCAGCAGGAGAGAGGTGAAGCACATTTTTGAGGCAGGAGAGAAGGCTCAGTAACCTGCTTAATTTTCCCTTCTCTCCGGATGAATAAACTGTCAGGAAGAAATCCAACTGAAAGATAGCCTGGCTCTCCCACAGCTTCAAACGAGGCTGCAGCTCCTGCCCACACGCTCACAGGACATGATGTTCAAGCTAATGAGATGCCACAGAAAGAAAAGGCTTCCCTCCTTCCAGGAGGGAACAAACTGTATGTGATGGGAAGCAAGAAGTATATGGATTGCCTTCCAGCCCCGTGCTTGGCTAGCACATGGGCTAAACGAGGCTGAGCCACACAAGTGATGATTCTGGGGAGGGTTAAGATGGATTTTAGGAAAAGGTTCTTCCCCCAGAGGGTGCTGGGACACTGACCAGGCTCCCCAGGGAATGGGCACAGCCTTGAGGCTGCCAGAGCTCCAGCAGCATTTGGACAATGCTATCAGGGATGCACAGGGTGGGATTGTTGGTGTCTGTGGGGTTGGACTCTTTGATCCTTGTGAATCCCTTCCAGCTCTGGAGATTTCATGATTCCATGAACTATTTCCAATGCAGGCAGCATCCAAAGGTTCTGATTCTTTCCAGTGCAGAAAACGGAAGTGAGGACACTTACTCATCAACCCATTACATTCAGGCTAACCCAGGAAAAATTCCTGGATGCAGCAGAGAGGGCAGGGAGAACAGAGGCAAAGGAAACAGAGCCCTCCCTGGACACTGCTGGCAATGGGAACTATCCAGGATTTCACAAATAAGCAGATGCCTTCTGCCCTTAGGAGCTGCCTGAGCACATGGCAGGATTAGAAAGAGCAGAAGGAAAAAAGGGAGGGATTTTTCATCAAGGAAAATGACTATGGAGACATGGAAACAGGATGGTCAGCAAACAGATCAGGCCTTGGGTTTGATGGAGCAGTGGCAGTCAGGCTCCAAAGGCTTCCAGCCCCAACCTTTCCCTGTGCTCCATCACCTTTTCTGCTACCCTCACCACCTTTCAGGGTAGAAAACTCATCCTTGGAAATACCACGTCCAAGCCTGTAACAGCATAAAATCTGTGGCTCACCAGGAAAAAATCCTTTTGGCCTAACGTTTTAAGGATCACAGACCAGCTGACTGTGCTTCCCAGCAGCCTGAACTGCAAGTCATCCTACACTTGTTGAAGACAACAATGACATGTTTGAGTGCCACCCTTACTCTCAAAAAGGGAGGAGGACAAGTTTTCTCTTTGCTTTGCTCAGATTTCAAGCAAGTGCATGTAAAAATTGAATAAGTTTGCGTACAAAGTTTGGACCAAAAATTACTGGCACCCAGAAATCAAAATCCTGTCCCAACATGCTAATTCAGGGTGCTCAAAACAAAACTGGAGATAGTGCTTGGTCAAAACCAAAATCATCAGTTCAACAATCCTGGAAGAACACAAACAAACAGCAATTAAACCAATCATGCAATTAAAACCAGTCATGTCCAGAGCAACCATACTCCAAACTTCAGCATTGCCTCTTCACCCTCAAGAGAAGCAAACCCCCAAAAGTGCCAAGCACCAAAGGTTATTTTTAACTAAAGATAAGGAAGTTGAGTCATTCATCAAAAGACTGTTTTACAGTAAAATACTCAAACTACTTATTTCTGTGGGAATTACTGCCCTTAAACAAGAGCCACGAAGAAGTTGGACACTTTGTGCAGAAAACTCTGGATGGAGACTACCAAAGAACAGCTCCCAGCACCCACCCTCAGCACCTCCTTTGACTCATCCTGATGATGGAAAGTGGCAGAAAGCTCCAACAGAGGAAAATCTCACCACTGCCACCAGAGAGGCAGAATCCACAACTCCCTTGTGCTCAAAATTCCCCTTTATTCCGGTTCTATGGCACATAAGGGGTTCACACAAGCTGAAATGTTCCTGCAATGCATAATGGGTTTTCCTTACCACAATGGATCATTATTCCATGGCGATCTAATATAGTAATAGTAGATAATACCAGTAATATGGATTTGCTTTAGTAAAAGCATTTTAAATTGCATTAAACACAATAACACAAGAATGGCACATTTTGAAAATGGATATTTCTAATTCCTGGTGTGTAGAGGAGCAAATCCTGTTTCCAAGCCAAGGAGAAGCAAGTCCGTCTTAACACAAGGCCAATCCAAAACCATGGACTTGCAGAAAAGGTTGGAAAGGCCTTCAAGATCATCGAGTCCAACCATCACCTCAGCACCATCGCTAAACCTCGTCCCCAAGTGCAGCCTTAACGCTGGACTTTATGTCCAAAATAATGTGATAAAGAGGAGAAAAGAAATTAAAAAGCATTTTAATGAGTAATATTGTCTGTTCCTTTAGGACACAGAACTTTTATCCTCAAGGTGCAGCCTTCACAGGTGGCTAAACAGCACCAAACCACCTCAAGGGCTGCACTTAAGTGGATTGCTCCAGGTCTGTCTGGAGACAGCCTTCATAGGCAATCAGGAATCTCAGGAGCTGCAACACCCAGGGGACATATGAGCCCCTGAGGATCCCTCTGAGTGAACATGACGAAATACTTTTTGTGTGTTACAAAAGAAAAAGAAAACAGATGTTCTAAAAAGTACTCAGCAGAGGTTTCCAGATGTATTGTGAGTAGGTGGTTTGGGCTGGGAAGGGCATTAAAGCTCATGCAGTTCCAACCTCCCTGCCATGGGCAGGGACACCTTCCACTAGGTCCAGGTTGCTCCAGTTCATTGAACTCATTTCTGTGTCATTATGTTGTGTTTTGCTTCACCACTGCAAGTAGAAAAGTGTAAATTAAGATATTTGGGTTTACTCCTTAAGTTACTCCTTAAAGGCACCATTTATTCAGAAGTAGTGAGGCAAAAAAGGGATGATTTGGGGCACTATTTTCTTAATCTGGAGTTATTTCTCTCCCATTTCCTGCCTTAAAGTCGTGCCTCCCACAGCCTTCTGTGTGCACCGACCAAAATCCAGCTGGCACCTCCCAGAAATCCATCAGAATTCCTTTAGAGTTTCTGCAGCCAAGAGGTCCCTGCTTATCATGGGAGGGGAAAAACATTGCAAATATGATCAGCAAATGGAGGATTGGCCCCACATAATTAACAAGGATGTGCTGGGTCTGGAGAAAAGGAGGCTCAGTTTCTCATTCCCTAGAACCAGTGCTTATTGTAAGCCTGAATATATTATCCTACCTGGATGTTATTTGAAATAAGAAATGACAATGACTACAAATTTGCTAAACAGCAAATAACTCCATCAGTTTTGGCAGCATCCTCCAGTGTTTTACACCAACAACTACTTCTGGGTTGCCTTCCTCCAGCCACTGTTGGAGAATCCATCCCCTGCCTTTTGCTGGCCGGAGGCAGCGCTGCGATGACATTCCCATCAAGCCAGCAGTGCCAATCAATGGCCTGCCCCAAAAAAATCAATCCTGGCCCACAGCTCAATCCCCCCACCCCCATCCCAACACCCAGCCAGCCAGGAATCGTTCATCCTTTATGCACCATGAGCAAAGGAGCAGCTGAAAAGACTTGACATTTGTCAATCTGGATGAGATTCCCTCAGCTCTGGGTATGAGTGCTCACTCCTGGAATTGGAAATGCATCAAGGCAGAGCTGATCCCAGCATCACTGCAGTTCTGTACAAGGATTCATCCAAACCAAAATCTTTCACAGAGCCAGAGAACATCCTGAAAGGAACCCACAAGGATCATCCAGTCCAGCTCCTGGCCCTGCACAAACACCCCAACAATCCCACCCTGACCACCCCTGCCACTGGTGTCCAAAGGCTCCTGGAGCTCTGGCAGCCTCGGGGCTGTGCCCATTCCCTGCGGAGCCTGGGCAGTGCCAGCACCCTCTGGGGGAAGGACCTTCTTCGGATATCCAGCCTCACGCTGTGGATGAAAATCCCTCTCTGCTGCATGTTAAAAAGTCAGCAAGCAACACAGATAAATCCTCACTGCTTTCCCTCCAACTCCTCCTCGATACCCAAGGCATGTCCTTGGACAGGTTTTTTTGAACATCTTGTTCTTAAGCCAAGGTTTAAAATTCGCTGTGCCCCTGCATCGCTGTCATCCTGTACTCCTGTCTCTGGCATACATGAGGTTTGACCTTTTCAGATTTACATTTACAGTGTCCACAATCCTTGTGAGCCTTGCTACAGACAGGAAAAAAACGAGTTGAGAGGAATTTCTGGAATGGTGACTGGACTGCTGATGTTTCCTAAGGCAAAACACATACTGCTTCTATTCCAGCTTCCTAATACCCTGGTAAACAAGAGAAAATTGATTGACAAAGGAACCCTAACTGGCTGGAATCTTCTGGAAGATGGAAAACAGACTTCCCGGGCTGCCCACACAAGTGAAGAAGCTTCAGCAGTCACTGTTCAAGGATAGCACAAACAATGCTCCAAATGAAGAATGCAGCAGAGAAAAAAAATTGCAGCCCAGCAGCTGGATTTCCAACTGAAGGAAGAAAAGCCAGGCACTTCCAAAAGCGTCCCATCACACATCCAGCCTCACACTTCTCCCTTCCCTTTGTGCTGCAGTTGCCATGCTTGTTTTCCTGGTATCCTTGATTTATGTGGATCCCTTCCACCCAGCTGTCTCAACACCACACAGAGCCTCAGTGTGTTCCCAGGGGCAGATCTTCCCCTCCCATCCAGCCCCCAGAGGGAGGCAGGCACATTTTTCCTAACGCATCCACCACTTACAACACACGCACAAACCTCAAAACTCTGGATTTTAACAAGGCTGGGAGTGACAGGACACAGGGAATGGCTTCCCACTCCCAGAGGGCAGCAATAGATGGGATATTGGGAAGGATTTGCACTCTGGGAGGGTGGCAGGCCCTGGCACAGGGCGCCCAGAGAAGCTGTGGCTGTCCCTGGATCCCTGGAGGTGTCCAAGGCCAGGTTGGACACTGGGGCTTCGAGCAACCTGGGATAGTGGAAGCTGGTGGAACTGGATGATTTTTAAGGTCCCTCCCAACCCAAACCATTCCATGATTCCATGATTTACCAGCACTCCCATCCTATGAGACCACATGAGAGCAGAAACAGGCTCTTGGACAAGGATCATCAGCTCTGGGTAACAATGATCTTCCTCAGACATTTGTATTCCTGGGCTTGGCCCATGAAGGTACCAACAGCTTTGGCTTCCTCAGCCCTAAATGCCCTTCAGTGCTACAGAAGGCCCGTGCCCAACTTACCCCTTTAGATGTGTCTCATTTTTTAACATGGAAAATAACAGGCATGAAGAGGAAAGGCTGAGTTCAAGGAATGGCAGCATTACCCAAGCCACTTTTCCAGACCCCCTACCCCAAACCTGCCCCCCTGCCAGTCCCTGGTCTCCTACCAAATCATGGAACCATTAAAGCTGGAAAAAAACCTCTAAGACCAAGCCTAACCATTCCCCCAGCACTGCCAACTCCACCACTAAACCACATCCCCAAGTGCCACATGCACATTCTGGAATAACTTTGCCTCAAAACAAATTCAGCTACCATTTATAATGAATGGGTAAGATCCAAAGTATTTTATATTTAATCACCTGTTGATATTTCCAGCACAAAACATCAATGTGCTTGTACAACACTGTTACAGATCAGAAGCATCTGGCTCTGCTTTTAGCAATTTTATTTCCTTGAACAGTCTTACTATGCACACTTCATCCATCTTGTCCACCATCAATAAAATCCATTGCTCAGTGTCAGCCACCAAAACCCAGCAGAAAGGTAAAGAGAGGATAAGGAATTGAGAGCTGACTGCAAAGAAGGCAGCTCCTGGGGCAGAGGACATGGAATTAATGCGAGAAGGGAGATGGGCAGCACAAATTTTAGGAAAGGTGAAAAAAGTAAGAAAATAGGACACAGCTGGTTAAAACAACACCTTCCTAGTCCTGCTTGAGGCTAAGAACTGGATTTCAGCTTTGCTTGGGAAGCTCTGCCTGTGAAAGGAAGACTTCGTAGCACCTATAAACTTTTGAGCAAAGCAGCCAAAGAAGTGAGAGCCATCAACAGAGCTTTGTCCCACCAGAGGGGGGAATCACCCAGGGACTGGCTGCTCCTACTCTCCCCTGCCCTTCCAAAAACCAGGCAGTAGAACAGGCCATGGGGGTTTCTCTGGCAGTGTGGGATATGCTGTGCACACAGTTCTCTCAATCTGGTGCCATGTCCTGAAAAAACACAGCAGGAAGCAGAAGCAGCACCCTGAAGTCTTGAAAGGATGGCCGATTTTTTCACCCCAAGAAATTAAAAGCCGTAGTGTGCCAAGAAGAGAACAAAGTATCAACAGGCTGCCAGGTTACTGTACTGCTTTGTAGATCGTGATTACCACCACAAATTCCATCATCTGGGGCTAAGTGGAGCTCCAAAAAGATGTGTGGGATTAGAGATTAGTTCAGACAGTTTGAATTATTCCCTCCATGCTTGGAAGGAGATGCAGAAGAGAAGAGAGTTTGAGGTGGCTTTTTTTGAGTTTCTTTGGTGTTCTCCAGCCTGGTTTCTCCTTGATTCACTTCATTTCCACTCAAACAAACCCTGACTGTTCATGGGTAGAATGGACTTTGTAGGACATGAAGCCGTGACTGCACAGGCAGCTACATGGCCACAAGTGCTGGAGACACCAGCCCTGCACTGAGCCTCAGCTAATGGAGGAAGGGCAGAGCAAAAAGGCACCAGGATGGGGGCACAGCAATGGGGGTTTTCAGAACAGGCCCAGACCACAGCCCCCCAAGTGCCACATCCACACACCTTGTCACTTTCAGGCATGGTGACTCCACCACTGCACCCTGGGAACCCTGGTCCAATGCCTGATCACCCTTTCAGGAAATAATTTCTCCTAATATCCAATATCCCAAACCTCCCCTGGCCCAGCCTGAGGCCGTTCCCTCTCCTGTTCCCTGGGAGCAGAGCCCGACCCCCCGGCTGTCCCCTCCTGGCAGGGAGTTGTGCAAGGCCACAAGGGCCCCCCTGAGCCTCCTTTTCTCCAGGCTGAGCCCCTTTCCCAGCTCCCTCAGCCTTTCCAGCCCCTTCCCCAGCTCTGTTCCCTTCCCTGGACGTGCTCCAACCCATCAGTGTCTCTCTTGTCAGGAGGGGTTCAGGGGTGACCTCAGGATTTGAATGTGGCTCCCAGAGAGGGGGAGCTGAGCCAGCTCCTACCCGAGGCAGCACCTTAGGCCAGGTTCCCTAAACACACATCAAAAACCATGAACAAAACCACCTGAGGCAAACCTGGTTTTACTCTGTGCACACCATTAGAAACACAAGCTGGTGGGTTCCATTCTGCACAGACAAAATTATCATCTCCCCACCCTCACAGGAAAGGATTTCTCCCCAGGACCTCATCAAAAGCTGCCTTCCTTCAGTTTAAGGCTAATCCTCCTCATCCCATCACTCTGTGCCTTCGTGAAAAGTCCCTCTCCAGCTTCCTTGGAAGAATTCTCTTCCCCATCTTGCTCCTGCAACTCATTTCTTCCTCCACAATAAGTTTTAGATTGAATCAAAGCAATGGTGTCTGCAGACCAGCAAGAGGATTAATTAAAACAAAATAATAATAAACAACCCATCTCCACATAATCTAGTACAATCTAATACGAATCAAACCCCATATTTTGAAGTACCAGGAAAACGTCAATCAAAGCTGAATTTATATTTCCAAAGGACAGACAGCCTTTGCAGAGTTTCTCAGAAATAAACCATTTTCATTTCAAGTCAAAATCCCAGCTGGAAATTCTAGTCATACATACATTATCCAGAGTTCAAGGAGCATTTGGGAAACACTCTCAGGCACAGGGTGGGAATGTTGGGGTGTCCTGTGCATCGCCAGGAGCTCAACTGGATGATCCTTGTGGCTCCTTCCAACTCAGGATATCATGAGATTTTATCATTCGATTTTTCACTGGTCTGTCTTATTCCCGGGGAGAGCAAGGAGCCAGGCTCCAGCCTGCCCTCCAAGAGCACTCCAGCAGCTCTGCTGCCAAAGGGTAAAAGGGTTCTTGAAGCATCAGCAGTTCTCAAATCAAAGGGAACATCACTCACTAAAGCAACATAAAATAGAAGGCCCTGGCCTATGGATTCCGTGTTAATACTGACAGGCTGGAGCTCAGAAGTAGCACTTAGAAGAGTGAAAGAATAAAGAAAAACCCAACAAGAAGACAATTTGTTGTGAAGAGCTTAAAAAAGTTGAGGAGCAAATCAAGGACTCAGAAAATTGTGAATAAAAGCAGAAACATCCCCAGAAAACTTCCAAGTGTAGTCCTAAGTTCCAGAATGACAGCATCCCAGAGTATTTAACAATTTCCAGTTAAGTCAAGCTAATACAAGGATTGAACTTTAATTTCCACTGAATTACTGCCAAAAGCGTCCCTTTAGTTGAGGATGGAAAAAGCATTCTCCTTCCTGCTTTTTCAGCTTGTTCAGGATACACAGCGAGGAAAGGAGATTTTCACAAGGGCACATGAGGAGGAACAGCCTTAAGCTGGAGGAAGGCAGGGTTCCTCACTCCTGAGCCTTAACTGCAGCCACCCCCAATTTCGAAATGCAGCTGTTCATAAACCAAAGGTCAGCAGGGGCTTCAAAACAATCCAGTCCCTGCAGCTGTGACTGCTGAGCTTTACAGCTCGGGAACCTTCTAGGCAGGGGGGCAGCAGCATCAGTCTGGGCAGGTCCGCAGCTCCTCTCTGGCTTTAGGCTGTATTCTGGAGCCTTGGGGAGCCTGGAAAAGCAGTGTTAGATGGCAAAGGATCCATGCAAACGCTGGGGGATTAAGCAGCTGCTTGTCCTGCATGATGAGGTGAGTCAGAAGATGCTAGAAATCCACCTGGGTGCCTCATTAAGCAGTTAGAACCTGTTGAATAACCCACAAATCTGTGTGGAACTTCTGCCCTAGGGATCCACCTGACTCCAGAGAGCTTTCCTGTCCTGTCTCCCACCCCATCCAGGCTGAGGAAGGGCAGCTCCCTGAGGGGCTTCTAAACACCTCTGACACGCCTTTAAACAGGGACAAGGATCAGTACAAAATACCAGAGAAAAGACCTATTTGACAGAGCCATAAAATCCAAAAAGCTCTCCATGATCATTGAATCCAACTGTTCCCTCAGTATTGCCAAGGCCACCACTAAATCATGTCCCCAGGTGCCACCTCCCCTTGTCTTTTAAATCCCTCCAGGGATGGGGACTCCACCACTGCCCTGTGGACAGCCTGTGCCAGGGACTGCCTCCAAGGATAAAGCCAGCTGGGAACAAGATCCCCAAGTGTGGAGAACGAGGCAGGCAGGCCTGTGAGTGTTTCTTTCCATGGGGAAACTCTGAGGTTGTCCAAAATCTGCCAAAATTAACCACCAGAGAGTCCAGAGCAGGGAAATATGGGTGGAGGGGAAAAACCCTGCATGCTCTCTAGTGTTTTATCAACACTTACTGATTTATTTTAAAAGCTGGGTGGAACACAGGGAATTAATAGACCACCATATGCCCATGTGCTGCATCTGCTACAGTGATTTATTCTTATAGTTCTTTTATTACCTTCTTTGGGAACTGAATGAAAGAAGGATCAGCATCCTGACACTTAGAAATTAGCTCATTTTCACTACTGTCAGCAGGAAAGCAGGAATTAATCCTCTAACTTCAGCCTGAAAAATAGAGCAAGCCCAACAAAGAAAATAAAAATAAAAATTGTTTCTGTGTTTGTAAGAGGAGGGGAAAAAAAAGTGCTTGGAAGAGCAGTGGCCTTATTGAGCTGGCAAGGCTACAGCCCATGAGATCAATGTTTTGATGAGCACAAGGACTTGTGCCAGAGGGGGACGGGAGGCAGGAGAAGAGACTTCAATGGGCTGAAAGCACGGAGAGAGGAAGAGGCAGGGAAGTGGTCTGGGAATGAACTGGGTCAGGGGTGCGTCTAGGACAAGGGAGAGCAGGGAATGCCTGGACAGGGACATGGGAGCGGGGCAGGACCTCAGCTACCAGCCCTGAAGGCTGGGTGGAAAGATGAGAGGAGGGAATGTGGTCACACTCGTCTACAAGTGAGAGGAGGATACTCAGAGGTGGAAAAGAAAGGAGAAGGATTTCCAGTGGACTTTGCATGCAACAAGAGAAGCACCATCTGCCCAAGACAGCCATCACGAGGCGGGCTCAAAGGGAACCCGCAAAACCTCAGCCAGCTCCCAGGAACAGCTTGGATCCAGCCTGGAGACCTCTCTAAGGTACCAGAGATTTGAAGTGAAGAGCACATAAGACTTCTGAGGTTTGGCCGTTTTTTGGGGGTTTTTAGCACCTCTCCAAAAGCCTTCCTGTGCAGCCGCAGCAGCAGCATCAAGTCATATCCCACCCCAGGGCTGAGTTTGTCAAGAGGATTTATTTCTGGGCTTGCAATCCCCCTCGAGCTGGGAGCTGCATTTTGGTGCTGCCTTTGCCTGCCTCGTGATCCCACGGCAGTAACAGTTCCTATGCCAGAAAGAGGATTCTGTAACAATCACAGAATTTATTCAGTTGGAAGACATCCACAAGGATCATCCAGTCTGGCATCTGACCCTGCACAGGACAACCCCAAAAATCCCACCCTGTGCCTGAGAGCATTGTCCAAACGCTCCTAAAGAAATTTTAATTCAATTTAAATTCTTATTAAGAAAAAAAACAAGAAACTGAAACGAGTAAAGAAATGCAAAGATAAACCTGCATCCCTAAACTCATCACAGCAACCTTGGGCAGAAACCCTGTGCTTCCACACGGATCAGCCTCTCAAAGCCCAAATCTGGGAATTCCAAGACGAATTTTTACAGCCAGCATCCATCGGGAGAGCGCTGGAAGGGAAAGAACAGCAAGCTCTCCCTCAGAGCTCTGTCCCCGGAGCTGAGCGCGGGCTGCCGTAGAGGAGCCGCTGCAAGCAGCGCTCGCCCCGGCCTGGCGTTCCAAACTGCGAACAAAGGCGCCCTTAAATGTGGTTTGATTGACGCAAATCAGGAGCCGAGCGGGTGATTCATCGCTGTCAGAGCGCGGCACTTGCACAAAACCAACACGGGGACAAAGTCGCTGATGGGCTTGCGGGGCCGCGCTCAAACCAGGCCCCTCGGCAGAAGGGAGGGGTTATTCCCCTTCCCCCCCACACCCCCAAAGGCATTCTGGATTTTCCCAGGTTGTAATAAATCTTCGGACACAAATGCGTAGTTACCAGCTCACTGTACGTCCCCACAGCTCCGCAGGGAAGATTAGTGTGTCAAATAAAGTAAAAGCATAATCCCAGAGGAGTTGAGGGGTAACCCATGGCCACACCCCACCCAATTCCCGCAGTTGGAGCGACTTGCTCTGACATTTCCATGCCCAACCCCAGCCTACTCCCTTCCTCTCCACTCTAAAGACACTTTCCCTCCTCTTTCCTATCCCCTGAGCTTCTCAAGAGCAAGGCCAGGCTGGTTTGGGGCTAGCACACAAATGTTTTCCCCATTTCATAAGGCGGCCTTTGGAAAGAGCCCCGAACTGCAGCTCTTGTGCTGACCCCGAACTTTCCTTGAACTTCACAAAGCTCTGCACAGGCTAGCCACGGATGTGGATAAAGCTGGGATCACAGAATGGGTCAAGCTGGAAGGCAGGACCATCCTGGAACACACTGCACAAGGATCGTTCCGTACTCTGTGAATCTCAGTCCCACGTACCTAAAAGATTTACAGATTTGAGAGAAACAGCACAGATCACAAACACCTAGTACTCCTAGCTGGAAACTGGGGGAAGAGCTGCTGGGCCACGGGAGGGTCTCCGCCACCAGCAGCAGGCTGGGGCTGTGCTGCTGCAGCTCTTGCACCACACGCAAAAAGAGCAAACAAATTTCTACCATAATTAACTCATAAAAACGACACCATTATGTTCCTGCAAACAATTAGGGGACAAAAGAGAATGTACAAAGATCCTGCCAATGCCACAAAATAAACTGAAGACATTGTTTCATACTAATTTTCTCATAAACCATTTCAAGACAAACGTGACTATAGTAAGAAAATTCCAAAAGCCATGATTTCTGAGGTCACTCTTCAATCCAAGGAATACCTTGGAGCAGAAAAGTGGATTTCAGTGGATTAGAGGTGGAAAAGGTGTCAAGATCTGCCCAGTGGCTTGCACCAAACCTCTGCTCCTCGACCTTCAGTTTTGCTAGCACAGCAATCCAGGCCAAAGCCTCTGGATCCTGAGCTGGTTTTGCTGGAACAAGCTCATGTTTGCACCTGAGCTTCCCAAAGAGCTGCCCTGATCCATGCATCACCCACAGCCCTCTGGCTCCTGGTGTTTTGAGGCCTTCCCCAGCACCACCTGGACTTCCCGGCCCCTCACCTCTCGTCCCAGCAGGAATCTGGGCCCAGCTGCCCCGCAGTGACCCAGGGAAAGCAGCTCCATTGGGGATGAGCAATGGAAGGGTCCTCCCCCCCCCCAGTTCCACAAAGCTCACCTCCACACACCTCTGCCTTATGGTTAGCTGGAGATAAACCCTAAGCCAAGCTGGCAGCAGCACCCAGGATCCTGTGAGAAAAGAGACTCCAAGCAGAGAGTACCAGAGGCAGGGTACATCCACATCAACCCCTCCACTCAGTGCCCTCCAGACTGGCACCTCCTGGGACACTGCACCTACACCGTGCTCTGCTTTGTGTTTCAGAGCTTGGGCTGGAGGTGGTTCCTTGTGGGTCCCTCCCAGCTCTGGAGATTCCATGGTTCTACGAAACAGTGCTATTCAACTACGGAGAAGAGATTTTCAATGAAGGACAAAGCCTAAAAGAGCTTCCACGCAGCCCTTCCACCTAGTTCAAAAATGCCTTCAACATCTCTGCACTACTGCAGCTGGAACAGTCTAAGAAGTCATTCCATCAGCTCCAGCATTTCAGAACTCCTGAGGGTGAAAACAGAGAGAGAGGGGGAGCAGAACACAAGGAGAGATTTCTCAGAAACACATTTCCTCAAAAGAGAGAAGTACACTAAGTTTAATCCCACAGCACTGCAGTTGTCACCCCTCCTCAGGTTCTGGCTTAGTCATTGTTGAAAAAAAAAACCCTAACACAACTTAAAGACAAAACCCTCCAGAAGTTTAGAAGTGCCCATGCAGTCCTGGCAGGAGTTTTACCCCCCAGCACCGCTGCCCAGGAATCTGGCAAGATGTGCCTTCAGCTGTGCTCTCCAAACAACAGATCACTTCTTACTCATGTTTCAGGAAGGGATTCTGCAGGCAGGACCCTACAAGCAGCTGCCTGCAAGAGTCAACAGCTGGAAGCTGAAGAAAATTATTTTAAAAATAGAGAGGGAAGCAGGAGATCAACATGTGAAGATCAGGAGAAGGTGACAGACAAGAGCAAATACATTCATATACAGGATAAATTTCTATAGCTCTCAGGGTCTGGGGGCTTAGGAAACTGTCAGCATGACTAACATCTTTAGGAAGTCCAGAAATATGAAATCTTGCCTTGTTTTCGGCTTAATGCAGGAAATCAGCTTTAATGACAACCTACAGTTAGCTCTGGAGTAATTTTCTTTCTGCCTCATTGACACACATGACAAGACTTCATTAGCAGGGCTAAATGTTAAAACAAAACATTTTTCCCGGCTGCACAGAATGCTTAATGCACACACTGACACCTCAAGAACGGAGACCAAAAAAATTATTTCAAAGCAATTCCATCACCTTCTTGTATTTTGTAGCTTTTCCTAGTATTTTACATCCGAAGTTCTGCATTTTGCACAACCACAACCACAGATTTTTCATCATCAAGAATTACCACTGTCCAGCTCGTTTGTATGGAGTCCCAGAATGGCTGGGGCTGGAAGGAACCTTAAAGCCCATCTCATTCCAGGGCAGGGACACCTTCCACTGTCCCAGGCTGCTCTGAGGTCCAGTGTCCAACCTGGCCTTGGACACTTCCAGGGGTCCAGGGGCAGCCACAGCTTCTCTAAGCTTCTCATGAGGCCCTCATGCCAGGGCCTCCCCACCCTAAATGTAAAAAACCCTTCTTTTTTATATCTGATCTAAATTGGTCGCCTTTTAGCTTAAATCCCTTACCCCTTGTCCTATCGATATTTTACATGCCCTGTATTCTTCAACAGTGTTAAACTTTATGATGTAAGCGTTCAAAAACTTCAAATTCATGAGGAAGCACCTCAAGTTACACTCTGTTAAAAAAGAACCAAGTCATTTTAAAAGAATTTTAAAAAATCAAAAGTTTTAAAATTTGCAGGGTTTTAGGCCACTGAACTAGTTTGCTGTTTGGTACCCAATAATCCTTCCACAATTTTCCAAGTGGAAGCAGCAGGTCCCAAAGGTGTCATCCTGCCAGGCATCCCTTAAACCTGGTACTGTTTTTAAAATCATTCTGCACACAATGTTTCCTAAAAAATGTTCTTACAAGAATCTTTCATCTATTCAGATGCTGCTTCTAATGACAGGACTTGGATTGTGTGAAACCCTAAAAATATTGAGCCAATTCAGGATCCGTGCTCCAATGGGATTGGGTGGTAAGGCACTGTCAGAGGCTTCCCAGGGAAGCTGTGGCTGCCCCCAGATCTCTGCAAGTGTCCAAGGCCAGGCTGGACGGGATTTGGAGCACCCTGGTCCAGTGGAAGGTGTCCCTGCCCATGGCAGGGAGTGGAATGGGATGGGCTTGAGGGCCCCCTCCCACCCAAACCATTGTGGGATGCCACAGGACCAGTCTATGTAACAGCCACATTTTAAAATTACAGACAATAAAACATGTTCTCGGTAAATACAAGAAGCCTATTCAGCCTTTTTTAGGGGGCTCCACAGCACCATCTTAATCAACCTTAAAAGGTGGGGCAGCACTAAGGGATCTAATCCCACACTGGATATATCAGATGAAAGACACCAGCCCAAGGAATTGTACTCACACCTCTGGAAAAGCCCATGTGAATGATTTCCAATTATCTAATCTAAAATAGAAATACGGGTTGGCTTTTTGCTTTCTTTTAGAAATTTTAAGCAGGAGTGATGGTTGAAAAGCTTCAGAAAAAAAAGGAAAAATGCAAAATCCCTAAAGATTTTGCTTGACTCTGTCCAGCATTAGAGAAGAGGAGAGGGAAGAGAGAAGGAGTAAGGAATTATGATTGTGGAAAGAAAATTTGTTTTTGCTAAGCTGTCAGAGTGCTGCTGCAGAGAGAAGTTACCCAAAGAAGTGATCCTACAGCACAGTAAACGCCTCCCAAGTCTCCCCAGTCCACCTCCAAAGGAAAGACTCACGTAAAAACCTCCATTATGGTAAAAAACACAAATCCTAATTTACAGGAGGTCAGCAAGAGCAGAGTCCTTGACACAGCCAGCAGTGTTTTCTCCTGGCTCCAAGGAGCTTCTCCTGGAATTCCAGCTCATGGCACAATCCAGGAACAGAGCTTTACTGCTTGTGTACTGCTTGAGCGACCAGACCACGAGAGGAACATGGGATGAAGCCTTTAAAACCCAGGGATCACCACAAATGATGTGGCTCAAGGCTGCAGTACCTCGGCTCTGCTCTGAAACACTCAGCACGGGTTTGTTTGTTCATTTTGTGCCTGCTCTGTCTGATTAAAAACATGTCAGTCACCCAAATAAAGCAAATATTGCCATCACCAAGTGGGAACTGTCTGCAGAGTTGACCTCAGTCATGTTCCTGATATGCAGGGCTTTGACTGCAACTTAAAGAACCACCAAGTCCAAATATTTACTGTAAAACTGCACAGAATTTTCTAGATACGTCAGGGATGTGATTCCTGAAGAGCTTTGGATGATCAAGAACTTAGATCGCTTGGATACCAATTTGGCATTTAGGGGAAGAAGAGAGCTGGGGGCGGTCACCTGGAGAAGGAAAGCTCCAGAGAGACCTCAGAGCCCCTTCCAGGGCTTAAAGGGGCTCCAGGAGTGCTGGAGAGGGTTTGGGGACACGGCATGGAGGGACAGGAGAAGGGGGGATGCCTTTAAGCTGAAGGAAGGTAGATTCAGATGGGCTATTGGGAAGACATCCTTCCCTGTGAGGGTGGGGAGGCCCTGGCACAGAGTGCCCAGAGAAGCTGTGGCTGCCCCTGGATCCCTGGCTTGGAGCCAGCCTGGGATGGTGGAAGGTGTCCCTGCCCATGGCAAGGTGAGAAGTGGGATAAGTTTTAATGTCCTTTCCCACCCAGACTATTCCACAATTCTCTGAAATTCAGTACAGCAGAGATCCAGGTAGGGAAGGGCCACTTTCCCAAAAAAGTCCACGAGGAGCAGGGAGACTCTGAGCCCCTGTTTTCCCCACAGTGGGAATCACTGCCAGTTTACAGAGCAGTTTTCCACCCCAGCAGAACACAAAGGCCCTGGAGCTGGCCCTTGGAAGAGGCACTGGAGCTATTTATAGCAGCTCAAGGTGTGTGCTGCCGCTGCCGCTGCTGCTGCAGACAGGGAGCAGCTTGTTTTCCCAGGAATTGATCTGCACGGGCGGCTTATATAAACAGTTGTTTCTCGCTCATTTCCACACCACCGGCATCTCCCGGGGTAAAAACGTGCCTGTCAATACAACAGCTGCTCGCAGGCAGCGGAGCTGGCAGCAGCTGCGATGCCTTGAGCTGGGGATTCTAGGTAAGCTTGGGAAAGATGTTCCAAAAATACAGCTGCAAAAGCTGTCACGTGCAGCTGGATGCAGGCAGAGGAGAGCCATAATCTCCTTCCATGCTGTTCTTCTGCTGTTTAAAAAACCCTAAAGCCAATTCCCTCAGTTTCACTCACCATAAATCCTTGTTTAAGCCTATCTGCACGAGCCTTTTGGATGATTTCTATGGGAAGCTCTGTATCCAGCTTCTGTTTCGGGGAAGTCCAATTTCTCTGAAGGCTATTCCTTCTACTTCAATAGTTACTTGCTCCTGCCCCACAGCATTTTCCAATGATTCTATCAGAGCAAATAAAGGCAGGGAAGCTGCTATAAACAGGTAGAGAAGCAATAACCACACATGTGAGCGCTTTGCTTTATCTGGCATCGTCCAGGGCACACCTCATCTCTTTCAGGTTAATCAGATTTTCAGAGCAGGACCCAAAAGCTGCAGTTTAACTCCATGGTATGAGGAATGTTCTTCCCTGCACAGAGATTCCTTATAATTTCTCCATTTTAAAATTTCATGACAAACTGGAGGAGAGATCCAAGGCTGCGGCCTGGTTACCGTACACTCAGAGCTCAGGGCCCTGAAACTCACTTTCATATACAGCAGAAGCCACTGGAAAAGATGGGAAAAGCCACCAGCAAGCCTTTGTTTTCCCCCCAGTGATGTACCCAGGTAAATTCTGCTGGCTGTGCATTGCAAACTCAGCACTCACCTAAAGGGCTGCCGGGCTATTGAGCAACGCTCCGACCTCTGTTGCAACTGCAGAAGTTAATGCTGAGCATTGCTAGAGAAAATTCACCTCTTCCAGTTGAGGCAGCAGTGTATTGCACTAGGGATCCCAAGGTTTCACCTGAGCAGCTGCTTTAAAACCCAGAGGAGCTCAGCCAGTACCAAAACAGCAGACCTACCCCAAAAGAAATCCCTAAATATCCATTTACTACACTCTCTGAGCCTGCAAGATCTTTCCCAAAGAGTCATAAACCCTTCGACCTCCAGGCTAACATACTCCACACACGTCCTGCTGCAGTCTCAGCAGGTGAGAAGGCATTTTCCTCCTCATATCTTAACAAGAAGTCTCAGGAGACCTTTTTTCATTCCTTTAGATACAAAAAAGGCAAACTCAAGTCAGCCCTGGCCAAATGAATGCAAAATATTGCGTTTAACCAACGCTGTCCTCACTGCTGGCTGCTGCCCCTCTCTGGGGATGGAGACGAGCTCGTGGGATCACGGAATGGTGTGGGTTGGAAGGCACTTTCAGTACTGCCCCATTACAACCCCCGTGCCACGGGCAGGGATGTCACCCAGAGGCTGCTTTCTGCACAGGAGATGCACACATGCATTGCGGTATTTGTGCATAAATATCCATATTCAATATGCGTTTTGGACATACGAGCATATTTAACGTCAGTAGAAATTCCCACTTATCAAACTCCTGTACTACTGACTGACCTTGCAGTCTTCAGCCAGACACTTATGAGGCAAGACACTGGAAAAGCTGGAATTTGGGTGGATGGTGGCACGGGGTGAAAGCAAGCCCTCCCTCCCAGCATGGATGCCACCAGACAGCAGCTCCTCCCAGCTCCCTTGTCTTTTTAAGGGAATACTACAGAGGTTTAGAAAGGAGCAAACTGCCTCAGGTTGGGATGTGAAACAATCAGCTTGACTCTGTGCCATGCTCCAGCTCACAGAGAAAATATCATTTGCAGCAGTGACAGTGAGCCTGCAGGTGAGTGCAGCCCCAAGAATTGTTATTTGGGGAAAAAACCCAAACACAGACGGGTTAGCAGCGGAGATAATGGCATTTCACTCCACAGGTTTCATCCACTATGAAATTTGGGGAAAATCTATTCCACACATACATTACCAGCTGCCTGAAACCAGCACCAAAATGTACTCCTGTGCCAGAGCAGGCTCTGTGTCCAGGATGTTAATTAGTGCTCCTTTCCCTCCTGCCACGGGATGAAGGCCAGGTAAAAGCTCTGCACAAGTCAGTGTGATTAATCTGCCAAATCTGTGATTCGCTGCCCATCGCATGGGAGTCCCACAGTTAATTCACAGCTCCAGAAGACACAAACACATTTCATGCCTTCCTGAAGCCAGCCAGCATCAGCTGCCTCCTCCCTGCAGAGCTGACAAGGCTCACAGATTTAAACCCACGATCCTTGGAAAACAGACTGGAATAGTCTGATAAATTGAAAAAGTCTGCATGTTAATTTGTATCAGCCTTAAATTAAATTCATTTCTAGAGGTTTCCCTTTATTATTGTCACCATGTCAGGGATAAATTAAAAATTATTCCAAATGCATCCCCCTAAAACAGACACAGCTTTGAGAGCACTTGACCAGAGAAGCCGTGGCTGTCCCTGAATCCCTGGAAGTGTCCAAGGCCAGGTAGGATGGGGCTTGGAGCAGCCTGGGATAGTGGAAGGTGTCTGTCCCTGCCCATGGAACTGGATGGGCTTCAAGGTCCTTTCCAGCCCAAACCATTCTGGGATTCTATGGAAACTTCCTTTGGGGAAATCTTACGCTCCAGGAACCAGATCTTAGATTAAGAGTGCTTATAGGAAACTTAGTGCTTTCTGCTGCTGTTGGAACAGTGGGATTTGGGGCAAAGGAAACCCCAAGAGCAATAATTAAAGCTTTGAAAAAAAAGTGAATTACAGCAACTGCACTGGATGAAAACATTCAGTAAGTGACAGAGAAATACACTGCACTCTAAGCCATGCTGGGCTGAAAGGGTTCTCTCCTTTTCCTTCCTTTTTCACATTTAGTTCACTTTTTCAGGACCTATTTTCTGTAATCCTTATTTGGACAACATCCATTACCTGTCTATTCCTGGAGCCATCCAGCCAGGACCCACCCAGGCTCATACCTGATGCTTTACCAAGTCCAAGTCAAATTCAGCATCTCTCTGTTCTTCTCCACTGAGCCATCATCATCGTGCCTGGACCTTCATGGCAACATAAATGAACCCTCCAACACTTTGAAAAATCCCCGTTGCAGCACGGAATGAAGCAGCATGGGAGAGAGGCAGAGTTCAGGAATACGGAGGGCAAGGACACGACTGGGGCAGAGCTGTTGCTGGTTCCCCCCACAGCGGACAGAAATATCCCCATTTGTGTAAATACAGCCTCAGTCAACAGGGCGACAAATCCCTACAGAGATAAATGTCACCCACTGACGTCAGTACCACAGCAACCTAATCAAAGTACAGCCTTCAGCTATTTTTAAACCGTAGTTCAAGTATTTTTCTTTAAAAAGGAAAAAAAAGTTAAAACCCATCTTAAAGAAAAAAAAAAAACTCTTGAAAAATAAATGTATTTTTTTAGCAGTAAAACAGAGATGAAATATTTATTTCTCTCTGGTGCTGTGGCCATACAAGCAGAGCTTTACCCAAGCCTGAAACATGCTGTTCCATCTGATGCATCAGTGCACTAGAAAGCAAAAGATAAAGATTTAGGAAAGCGAGCACATCAGATTGGCACTGGCCTTTGTATTGGAAATTTACCCAGACAGGTTAAAAATAACACGGGGAACGTTGGGAGCCATGCTGAAGGTCGCTCTCGGCGGAGCTGCTGTTTTTATAGTAGGAGCTGCCGGTGACACGTGACCGCCACTGCCAGTATTTGTGTCCCCAGCACGCACTGGCACCCCCTGGCTCACCATTACGGTCACGGAGGCTGCTCAGGACCAAGACAGCAGAGGAATGAGCCCAACACTTCCTTGGTGGACCTATTTTTCTTCTCAAAACCTGTGCCTGACACTGAAGGGAGTCGTTCCTGCCCACTGGCCAACATTCCTGTTCTGCATTCCCATGGTTTTAAGGCCCGGTGTCAATAACACGGCAGCGATTATGCAGAGCTTGGCACAGAGCTCGCCAAGCTTCAGGCCTTGCAGAGACCCATGAGAAGAGCATCAGCACCCTTACAGGAGAGCTGGTCAAACATCCACTGTGACCAACCTGAGGGGATGTTCTCCATGGTGACCACATCTGGGCTCTCCATGGCCCCCATTTAGAAAAAAAAAATCACAGAATCCTCAAGGCTGGAAAGAGGCCTTCAAGATCATCCAGTCCAAACACCAACACAGTGCCACCATAATTGCCCCTAGTGATACCCGCAGGTGCCACATCCAGGTGCCTCTGGAATGTTTCCAGATATTGTACTAGCTCCCTGGGCAACAAACTGCAATGTCTCACCACCCTTTCAGTGATTTTTTTTTTTTTCTTTTCTATATCCAATATTCAATATCTAATCTGAACCTCCCCTGGTGCAACTTGAGGCCACCTCCTCTCATCCTTTCACTTGAGGCACAGCAGCAGAGTCCAACGCTCAACTCATCACAACCTCTTGTGAGGGAGCAATGAGGTCCCCCTCAAGTCTTCCCTTCTCCAGAAGGAGAATTGGAAAGGAAGTTCCAAACTGGGAACACCTGATTCTGGACTCCATGGGTGCAAGACGCTCTGCTGCTTCCTTGCAGTTGTCAAGTTTTCTGTAAACGCTTCATGTGGGAGAAAAGCGTCTCCAACAGTATAATCTTCAGTTTCAGCTCAGACTCCACAGACAACTTGCAGAAGTCATTACTGGGTGTTGGCAGAGTTGAGCAGAGACCACCTGTCATTCACCAAGTCCTCTTTCCATGCTGTCCTTGAAAGGAGAGGTGGCATGGATTGGATGCTGTTGGGAATGGCTGTCAGCAAGTGTTCACACTGATATGATCTCCTTGTTTGCTGGTTTTAAGGGAAGAAACTTGCTGTTCAGGAGGAGCAAGAATCTTTCATTCTTCCTTCATCTGGAATGTACAATTAATTTAAGGGTTTCTTGAAGTTACCTGTACTTAACAGAGGGATGCCAAAACGGGTTCTGCTCCAACAGAAAAACTGGACCTCCAACTCCTGTGGCCTCACCTAAGCCCAAACTCCACCAGCAAGGTTCTGCTGGGCTTCCAAGCTCAACTGGACAGAAGGAAATAAATTTTCAGCAGCAAAAGAACAAACATCAGTGCGGGAGGATGAAAAACACGAGGGAAGGGAAGAGGAAAATTCCCATCAGCTCCCACTCAGTGAGATCACACACACACCTCGACTCGTGAAGAGGCACATGAAGACCAAGACAGATGTGCATTGATCCCTCTCTCAACAGAGGGCTTGCCTTATTTAATGGAAGACAGCAGAGATAAACCTCTGGGATAAACTAGCAGTGGAAGAATCCATTTCCCCACCAGAGAGAATCAATGATTATCCATTTTCCTTTTTATCCTCCTCAATGTACGGCGAATTGGAGCAAACAAGCTAACTGCAGCTCCCATCTGCTCCCCTCCCAGATGTTCCTCCAGCTCCAGAATCCCCAGCAGAGCCTGCACCAAACCTGTTCTGATGGGATTCTCTTGCCAAATTTAAACATGATAAGCAAAGCAGCTTCCCTCGGAATGCTATATTTAGTGCGGCTTGACCGTGTAACCCACAGAGCTGGACATGCAGAGGAGCTCTCCCGGGACTCAGCACTTGTGTCCAGCTCATTTCAAGTTGGGAATAGACAGGCTCGTGGATCTGGAGTAGCACACAGACTTTAATGACATAAAGGAACACAAGTACAGAATAACAAAGTCTTTAAGCAAGAGCCATGCTGAGAGCTCCAAGGTCCCCCGCCACACTTTCCCAAATAAAACCCCACATTCAGGGAGGGGGGAAGGAACACAAAGTGCATTTACTGTAACACTCACAGATGAAAAATTGTAATTGCTCTGCCTTGACATCTGGTTTCTATTTCACTCCCATTCTATCAGGTTACATAACAAACAGATGATGCACCAGAGTTCTTCGGCAAGTCCTGTGCAGATTTGGTGTTTACATTCCTCGGCATAAAAATTCAAGCTATGCCACACACAGGCATGTTTGAGGCAGACAGCGCACTCAGAGACAAATGAGCTTGCAGAGGAAAAGTAAGGCTGATTGGGGAGTGTGGGCGTGTTTTTAATAGAAGATTCCATACAGAAAATCCTCTGCCGTCCTGATCCAGTTCAGGAATTGAGTCTGCACATGACGGTGCTTGCAGCTGTGCAGACGGAGTTTACAGGAGCCAGCCACAGGGAATGCACAAGTTTACAGCCGGGCGAAACACTTGGGTGAAGCCAGTGCCAAATTTAATGATGCAAACACAAATTCCACCCTGCCCTGTTATCTAACCAAGCGTGACCTCCAGGGCCTTCCTCCACCTTCTCATTTGGGTTTGGTTTGTTTTTAAAGAAAATGGCACTTTTCACTCACTTCTGCTGTCACAGTGATTCACAGCCTCAAAAACACGCTAGAACTCAGGCATCCACTTCGCTGACCCTGTCCCCAGACATCACAGACTTTCTTCTGAGTCAACAGCACATCCTTCCTCGGCAGCAATTCAGGAAGTCGTGCAGTGCTAATAAAGCTGACTCAGCTGAGCACAGGTTCCAGAGAATCCCCCTTCCCTCACCGAAACACCGGCACACAAGAATGAACACACCAAGAGCTGGGAAATCACAAAGCTCATGATGCTCCAGTGCTTCTCTATGAAATCTGATCTGCAATAATCCTGAATTATCCACAAACCCCATATTAGTGGAAAATTTTCCTCAGAAAATGTTTTCCATGGTTCACACAAACAGCAAGTGTCCCCAAACTTTAAGTCTCTCCTAAGCTTCTCACTGCACATTTAATTGCCAGTTTGGACTTCTTTACCTTCACTTTTTGGGCCAGCAAAAGCACCAGATTAGCAAGCACCAAAATAGCCAGCATTATAAACTCATCTCACATATAATTCTGTATTCTGTTCTCATTTTGGGCTCTCTGTTCTGCTTCTTAGAGGCCATAAACACCTGGTGCACCTCACTGTCAGGCAGAACATTGGTCAGGGTCAACATTCAGCTTCCTAAGGTACAACCCAGCCTAGGACTGGATTTATGCCTTCAGGGGAGACCAGTTCAAATGGGGACTTGCCAACCTCATCACCACAAGTTATTTTTCAAGGAAGCAAGCATGGGATCCTCTCTGAACTGCAATGCAAGGGTGTAAAATATGTCTTGTAAGAGGGTACAAGATCCCTGTGCTGTGTTTGGGAAACGCCTGCCAAGGCTACCTGCAGATGGGACCTCTCCGAGCAGGAGGTCACTGACATTTAAGCTGGAGCCAAATACGAAAATAATAAAAACCCTGATGGACACTGCTGCCATGCCTATTGGTTTCCAAAGACCAGTGGCTGGCTTTTCCCCTCACATCACCCTCACACCAATCTGCACACATCCACACGCCGTGGTGCGAGGATGACACCAGAAACGGTGCAGGAATTAGTCATGGGCAAGCAAGTGGAAAAATGCTCCAAAATGCCAGGTTTCAGGAGGCCTGTTCCTCAGGTACTACAGGTATCTCTCCACTGCCAGCTCGGGCGAACTGAATAGCAAAAAGGACATTTTTCCTGGTCAGAGAACCACTTCTGGCCACATCTTAACAACTTTATCATTAAGCAGCAAGAAAGCAATTAAGAGCATTGATTTAGAAGAAACACACAGCACTGGGTGCATTCTACTCCTTACCATGAGTTTTTCTTTCCCTCTGTTCCCATCATGGACTAAGTCCTTAGAAAGGCAACAAAGCAGCAGCTCAGGGGAAGAAAGAAGGGGAAAAAATGAAAAAAAAAAAGAAAAAAAAATTCCAAACAATGTCACCTCCCTTTACAAGACTCCAAAAGCTAAAATATTAAGGTGTCCTATGGAAACTCCATGGAAATTAAGCACAGAGGACAAGAGCAAGGAGCAGAGGCAGAGCTGCTGCAGCCAACAGCCTGAGACCTCAAGGGACAGCAGCTCCTTACTCCAGGATGTAAATTTGCACCCACCCACACTTTGCTGCTCTTCTTCAAGCATCCAAATTAATGTGTGTATTCTTCCATTTTACCTGCAGGAGATCCTCAGGTGTCCATCCACTAAAACACATCAGTCCATGCTGATGGGATGTTTACAGCTGGTGAAACGAGTTGATAGATTGTGCTTCGGGTGTCTCCTCCTGCTGCTGGGGGGCAAACCAGGCAGCCAAGGGGTCCTCTCCAAAATCAGCACACAGTCCAGTCAGAACACGCCCTGGAACATGCCAAGGGCAGAACAAGGAACCCCCACAGGGAGAGCAGGACAGGGAACCCCACAGAGAGGCCAAGGGATGTGGAGAGAGTTTTAATTCCGTGCTTCCCAACACCTGTATTTCAAGCAGCAAGCGAGACTCTGAGTAAAGGGACACAAGACTGATTAGCTCAGGGGCCAAGATGGAAAAGCTGTTTCTCCAGCACCAAAAGTTTTAAGTGCTTATTCATCCCTGCTTGTCATCTGTAAGCAAACTACTCCTCCATTCACTACAGTCTGGCAGAATGCAAAGGCGTCACGCAGGAGCCTTTGCTTTTACTATTATAAATGATGCTATTTTTGCCTTTGAGCCTCCAGCATCACAGATCCCACATCCTTCACATGCCTCACCCCAGCTCCCCGTGCTCTGCTATTGTGTCTTCCTGAGCCGGAGGTGTTTTCCTGCCGTAGCTTCACCTGCTGAGAGCAGAGCTGTGCCACGTGCCTGCTTCATGTACAACTGCTCGTTTAGAGCACAGGACAATTAATCCAGAGGCACATACTCCCAGTGAGTCCCTGTCCCATTTGGGCTGCACCTCCAAAGCCTTTGGCACTCGTGGCACCTCTGGCACCTAGGGAAGAGCTGCCATGGCCATGCCAGCCACCCCAAACCCGGCACGCACCAGTGCATTCTGCCCTCTCGGCTCTTCCCACTAGCACCAAGCTTTCCCTGCTGCCAGACAAAACATCTCCCAGCTGCCAGCACGTGGCCAGGCTGGCACGGCCAAGGGCACTCGGCAGAGGTCAGCGGCTCCAAGAAGCCACACAGCAGGGCATGGGATGCTCAGAGTGATCCCTCGTTAGATGTCGCGGCATTTATCATCCTGCACCCAATTCCATGAGCCAGGTGCCGAGCTGTGAAACACCCCACGCGCTTCAATTCATTTTCCCAGCATCTAAGAAAGGGCTTGAGCTGAAATTACAAACTGAGGACCAGAGACAGCCCAGCTCAAATGCCTCTGACTGCATCAAAGGCCTAAACCAGGAGATGTGGAAGCTCCGAGTCAGAAACGTTCTAATTAAAGGATGACCAGTGAAAGTGGCCAGCAGCCTCCACTAGTTTCAGTTTGGGAGGAGGAGGGAGGAGAAATACCCCGGGCAGATTTTTCCTCCCTGCATCCTTCCCTGTGCACAAAGGTATCCTTAGTCAAGGAAATTATTAACTTGGAAGAGGCAGAGTGGTAAATAATGCGGATCTAAGCAGATAAATCTTGTAGAATTTGCCAATACCCAGAATATATTAACAAACTGAGATGTTATTAACAACTTGCAAATGTGACAAAACCAGTGAAGCTCACAGATACGATGGAAACACAGGCTTGGTGGGAAACAGGAAGAAAAAATATAAAAGGAGTTAATACTGAGCATTCTGCCTTCTTCAAAATCTTTGAAAGCTGTTGGTGAGATGGTGTCTTTGGCAGATACAACCTCACCAACAGTGGCTCCTAAACACAACCTTACTGCAAAATAAAACCAGTTGAAGATTTTGGGGGTTGAAAACCCACTGATGTTCAAAAGAAATAATCCCACAGTTGTTTCTTGCAAGAGGAAAAAGGAGTTTCTAGCTCCCAGTTCTGAGACAGAACTCATCTCCCAGCACAAGCGTGTCTCACAGCTCTACCTGCTCAAGCCACAAATGTTTATGTGCCTAAACCAACTACTGCATCATTATTTCTGAATAAAAACAAGCTCCTTCTGCAGAGCTCTTTGGCTTCAGGAGCCTGAAAAGCCAAAAGAGACACCACAAGCACAACCCTTTATCCCAGCTCACCTTCCCTGGGAGGGAGGGCTCATCCCACAGCAGAGCCGGGCTGCTGTGACTACAGAACCCAGATCTGGGGACCGGTGGTTCCTGAAGGGACTTTCCTGCCTGCCTCTCCTGAAGAAAGCAGCCCCAACAGTGAAATACAAACTGAAATAGGAAGGAAATAATTAATTTTAGGGTCTACATGGGGGGTTTTTTAACACTTCCAGGGATGGTGACTCCAGACTGTTCCAGTGCTTTACAAGAAAAAAAAATTGACCTCAGGCACAAAGAAGTCAAAGACTCCTCAACGTGGGATTGGCATCCCAGAGAGCTCCCAGAATCAGCCCTCACCTCCCAGGGGGAAACAATCACCTCAGGCCCAAGCCTGAGCAGTGAGGAGAGGGCACCTCCGGCCCTCCAGCGCCCAGGTCCTGGGGAGAAGGAAAAGCCAAGCACCCCTGAGCTGACACAGCTTCCCTTAGCAAACTGCAGGACTGTGTTTACCCCAGCATCACTCACTGCCCACAGCACAACACGTGTTCAGAGGCACATCAGACACCTGAGATGGGAAAATGAGTGTGTGTGTGTGTGTGATCAGCAGGCTCCAACACCCTGACCAAACGCCAGGTTGTGGAAAAGCCCAGCCCCAGCCCAGCACAACCCTAAGGAATAAACTCTGGCCAGTTCAGACAGGAGGAGCCTGGACAGACACACAGAAGCCACAGAAGGGGAGCGGGAGCTGCTCTGTGCCCACTGCAGAGCCAAAACACCACCCTGGCATCAACACCAAGGAATAAAAAAGCAGGAAAAGCCCACACTGCCTGCACCCCAACACAGGCACGGGCAGGCAGCTGCCAGAAAGACCCAACCATCACTGCCTTTTCCCACAACCTCAACTTCTGGTGCCTCCTCCAGCACCACCCCATACATTGCATCCCAAGGAATAAACAAACTGATCAGGAAAACACTTTTAAACGTGTACTTTCACTCTTAAGCCTCGGGCTCTAATGGGGGAAAAGGGCAGGGGGGATATTCTTTGCACACATTCTGTGTTTTGGCCAAAATCCATAACTCTCTTAGTGAGCATTAGTTCACAGCTCCAGAGAGGAGGAGGAAGCCCAAGGGAACAAGAGGAGAAATCCTAGAAAATACAGAGTATATCACAACCCCACATGAGGCTGAGAGCAAGCTATGCTCTCCTTTCTGGCAATGCAAGTCACCTCTGAGCAGACAGTTTTCTCCTAAAAATAGGTGTTCTCCCTCTGGAATTTCTTCCAAACCCAAATCACATCAAGGCCTATGCTCCCAGTGTTGATCCATCGGCATGCACAGGCTGGTTGTTTTTCAAGGGACAGAAGGAATATGTGCAGAAGTTTATAATGGAAAAGTTTGGTTTAGAGTGGCTACAGCTGGTTTCTCAAAACTAGCTAAAATACCTGGCAAGAGTTTTCATCCACAGGTGGGATATCGAGGAACCTTCCCCCGCCCCTCCACCAGCATTTTGTGTTTGTGTTTAGGTGTAGATTAAGAGAATAACAATTAAAAAAAAAAATCTAAATTTTAGAAATATTTCTAAATCATTCTTATTCTCAAGTCTGCTCAACTGCTCCATTTAGAGGCAGGGCAGCTGCGGGGGCAGCCTTGCCAGTGGGAGGAGGAACACGCTCCAGAAAAGCCCAAACGAGCAGTTTCATCAGGGCACTCTCCAAGAAGAAACCTCTAGAGAGAACCAGCAGCATCCATCCCACTCTGTGACTCACAAGTTGTCAATGGATAGTCCCAGCCTCTCCAGCAGCTCCCTCAAACTTCCCTGCAAGAATCCCAAGTGCAGAAGGATGACCCACTTTCCAGGTTTCTCACCTCCCTCCACATTTCCAGCAGCATTCAGTACCCGGTTTGCACAACAGTTGTTCCAGCAAATGGCTTTGCAGAAAGTTTCTTTCATCTGATGGTTGGAACATCTAAAGATCAAGTCCCCTGTTGCCCAATGATTTGGGCAATCACTCCCAAAACATCACGTTCTTTTGTGCAACTGCTATCCACGGCTCCCTCAACAAAAGCAAACACCAGAACTACCAGGAATAAATAAATAAATATTAAAAAAAAAAAAAAAAAAAGGAGTCTGAGCAAGCAGCTTGAAAAGGAGCCTCCCAAGTGATGGGAGGTGAAGCAGTGAAACGAGGGCTGGGAGTCACTGAGCAGAACCCTTGCTCACAGCCACAAACACACTCCTGTTTTCCCAGTAAATCAAACAGATGCACCCCAAGCCATTATGCTCTAAGCTGCAGAACAACATCTTTACAAATAGAGCAGAATTGCAGAAGCTAAGACATTAAGGAGGGGTGGGGGGTAGAGGGGCTTACAACGCGAACTGCAGCTGTGACACCCCAGCCATGCACTCTTGGACTTGACCACCCTGCAGCTGCAAAACTGGCAACCTCTGGCCTACTTGGGGGCATGTTAGAGTCCAACTGCATTTACGCTGACAGAGACAAGCAAAGGCTGTGACGGTTTATTGACGCAAGAGCTATTTTGTGCTCCATGCCAGAAATTAATCAGTGGAGGAGGAGGAATTCTCCTTAAGTGCTTTGATGAGCTGCTAAAAACAACAGGCTGAGGTCTCCACCATCGAAAAGAGAGGAAAGAGAAAAAAAAAAAAAATGAAAAGGACAACTTTCACAAAACAGCTTCTTTAGAAAGACTCAGGGATCAGCCAGTGCCTCATCAGAACCTCCCCTGCATTAACTTTGCTTGTGAAAAAGAAAATACATGAGAGGATTAAATCAGAGCTTTCCCAAAACCCTGTCAACACGACCTGGAGCTGTGTTTGTTCAGATCAACCTGTCTCAAGTTTATTTGGGGGAGGTGGAGGTGGTGGTGAAGGTGTAGTGACCCTTCAGGTTGGCTCTACCTGCTGCAATTCCAGATAAAAAGAAGGAAACCAGGGGCAACAGTCCCATCACCTCCTTGAAAGAACTACTGCACAGAGCTCCACTTTGAAGAGAAAAAATAAAAAAGAAAAGAATCTTTAATGCAGGCTGAAGGAATAGCATCAGCCCTACCTGCCAAGAAGACATCACGATAAACCTGTCAAGAGTTACGAGCCTGCAGAACAGGCCTTGCACCTGCTGGAAGGGGAAAAAAAAGGAAGGGAAAAAGCGGAAGGGAAAAAGCTATCTAATGCCAATCAGATTTCAGATTCTTGCTGCTGGCAGGGAAGAGATGCCAGAGCCCTTCTCCTTGGTTTGGTAAGCTGTGAGGATCACATGCTTTCCCCTGGCAGAGGTTCTGTGAGACCACTGGCACCTTAGCTAGAATAAAGCAGGCTCTGGGAAGTTTTAGAGATTTTTCCTGAAGCGACAGACATCAAGGATTCAGTGCTTGGATGGACTTGTGGAGTTTGGTGTATGGTCTTTTTCACTGTTTTGGATGATTTTATGACCAGAGAAGAGAGGGTTGGTCTTTTATGTCTTCCCACAGGAGCAGCTCAAGCATTTTCTAGATCACGAGTGAAAAAAGTGTTTAACTGTCTCTCTTTATAGGCAGCATAAAATAAAGGTCACAGTTAACAGAGGGGGTTAAGCCTGTTTGAGTAGAAAGTGCAGGTTTTGAACGCTGAAACAGAGGAGCAAAATATAATTCTCAATGGATTATTTTGACATCACCAGGCATTAAGGGCTTCCTGCCTGAAGAACTGTCAATTGATCAGAACCAACAAGACCACCTTTCCAGCAGCAGACAAAAAAAACACCTGCCCTCAGATCTCTGAGCAAATAACCCACCCGAGGCAGCATTTCCCATCTCCCAGCTGCTCCCAATTTGCCGGCCAGCCGCGGCAACCGCGGGGCCGAGCACCCGCATTGATCCGGGGCCATTGATCACAGGCTGAAACAAAAAGTCATCACACGG
This sequence comes from Cettia cetti, assembly GCA_013401135.1. Classification (NCBI taxonomy): domain Eukaryota; kingdom Metazoa; phylum Chordata; class Aves; order Passeriformes; family Sylviidae; genus Cettia; species Cettia cetti. Next base: position 36,919 of record VZUI01062265.1, read on the forward strand.
GAGTTCACGGACAGCAGCAGCTGTTAAAGAAAAACTCAAAATCCACAGCACAGCGGGCACAGCCCGCGGGGGGAGGGGGACGCGCAGAGCCCAAGGCTCCTCGCCCTGTGCTCCATGTTTCTGATCCTGGTGGGGTCACACAGCCTCAGCAGCTGCCTTGGAGGACAAAACAGGTACCTGAGGCCAAGGCTGGCCGTTCAAAGCTCCCAAAGTGGACCTCACTCCCATCACAATTTGCCCCATAAAGTTATTTATGTGTTTTGGCAGCACAATGGCTACAAACAGTACACGGGTTCCAGAATAGCTAAAGGATCAGGATTGATTTTTTTTCTTTTTAAAAACAAGGGATTTCTTTGAATTCGGCTGTGATTTCTCCAACACGCTGATCCCAGCCCTCCCAAAGAGCACAGGAGGTTTCCAGCAGTCCCCTCCACTGCAAGCAACTCTACCTTGGTTGGAAGCTTCTCCTGGAGGAGAGGCACTCTGCTTGTTCACTGGCAAGTCAGCAAAAGACCTTGTTTTCAGTCCTGGGATTGTTCAGCCCTTGGTACAACCAAAATGACAGAAAAGAAACCCCTCAAAAAACCAAAACAGCAAATAAAAGTAAAATTTATTTGTATCAGCCCCCCCCCCCCCCCCCCCACCAAAAAAAAAAAAACCCACATCACACATGAGCAGAGGTTGAGAGGGTGTACTTAATAGCTGTTGTCACAATCCTGCCTGTCCTTCCCCCCTCCCCCAAGTATCCACAGGTAGCTGTGAACAGGTTCCTGTCTCCCCAGGCTGACCTTGCCCAGCCATGCTGGCAGAACCTCCTCAGGCTTGGCAACTCAAGCTTTCAAAACATTTGTTACTACATCAAAGTGGAACAAGGCAACTACAAACACAGGGAAGGTCAGGTCTGGCCTGTGGATTCCCCGGCAAAGCCTGTGCTGCCAGGGTTCAAAGAAGCACCAGTAATGCCCCACTGAACCCCAAACACACTCAGGGGCTCCTGGAAACTCCCACAAGCCCTGCTGCCACCAGGGGTGGCTTTCAGCTGAGACAGGAGGGTCTCAGAAAAGCCCACGCGGAGTTATTCCATACGGAATTCACTTTTCAATAGGTGTGAAGTTTAGTATCATCCTAATCCTTCTGAAAAGCTAAAAAAGCTTCAAAAATCACTTGAGCAAATCAGTCCATCAACCCAAAGGGTGACAGTCATCCTCAGGGGGAACCCAAAGAGCTGCTGAGCACCTCAAAGCAAACCAGGGCACTGCAGCTAAAATTTTCCCAGTAACTGATGAAATAACAGGATTTGGGGGTTGGCTATGGAAACAAAACCTTTAAAAAAGGTTTTTCACTTTAAACAGTGAAAAAGACCATACACAAAACCCGCTGATATATTAATTTTAGTCTTCTTAGCAGAAGAATAAACTGTGTGCCCATTTCTCAGTGGTTTGACCGCTCCACCTGGCACCTCAAACCATGCAGGTGTCAAGGCCTTTCTTGCTTAATGGCCTGTGGCAGGGGGAATTCCTGGTACATGGCAAGCTGCAGGGAGAAAGGGACTGGCAAAGCCTTTACTGAAGGACGGGAGAATTACCAATTCCACAACTGTTCATTCTCCAGTCAGGCACCTGCTGCTACTCCACATTCCCTCAGTCCTGGCTGTCCTCTGACTGTAAAGGCAGTTTCTGCAGATGTCAGAGGATGAAAAAAACATGCTGAACACTACACTACAAGAAGAAACGTCATTACAATTGTTTATCCATTCTTCCGGTAACAAATTGAATTTGGGGAAGCATGAGACACAGGGCAAACTGGGGTTGACCAAAAGTGAGTAACAAAAATGTGATAACCTCGTAGAAAAAGGTTTGTCTCCTTTCCAAGAGAGATACAAGGTCCCAAGGACTATCTCAAACATTATTACAGAATCACCCAACTTTAAAGGTACAACCTTTTTTATATCCTTTGCCTACCCTGTACTTCATTCAAAATAATCCAGAGTTCTCTGCCTCTCATCACAAGTACCTGCTTCTCATCTTTGCACTGCAGGAAACATCACAGGCTAAAAAACTTACTTTAAAAAAGGGCTTTTAAAGAATTCCTAAGAGCAAGAACTGCATGTAAAGAAAAAGCAGAAATGAGAGAAATGTACTTGGCAGGGACACTGACCTAGCAGGAACTTCAGCTTGAACCCCAAGTTGAATCACAAAACAATTCTTCTCTTTTGAGGGTACAATCAAACCCTTGCACAGAAAGTCCCAACTATTTGATGGTCCAGAAAGTGAAAACTTCACAGGTTTAGTGGGAGCAGACTTAAAACTTTCAAGGACCTTAAAATTACACCATTCCTAGAAAAAATCCAGGACAAGCTCAGCTTCCACATGGGTAAGAACAGAAATAAAGGTGGAACAGGTGTTTCTGTCATGGGTTGGAGAAAGAAGAGTAAATGGAGACATGGCCAGTTCCATCTGCTGGAGTTTTCAGCTCTTCTAACCAGAGCTTGTTGCTGAGTTTACCCCACAGCCAACCCCAAAATCCCGCCCAAAACTGGGGGACCAGGCTGCTCAGGGGAACAGCCTCTGAATTCCCAGTCTAGAATTATCCAGTAAAACCAGAGCACCAGACTGGTAAGGGGAAGCAGGAAGTGTTCCAGGCTGGGACGGATGGGGCTTGGAGCAACCTGGGGTAGTGGAAGGTGTCCCGGCCCATGGGTGGAGTGGGCTTTAAGGTCCCTTCTCACCCAAACCATTCCATGATTCCGCGATACACCATGTCCAGATGTTCTTCCACAGCCACCAAGGACCTGCCATGGCCCAGCCCTGCTACAGGAGGGTTGGAGTTTACCCCCCCAGTCCTTGTGTTTATCTGAAATGATGCTCTTGCCCCCAGATAACTTCCCCAGACAGCCTCACTGCTGCCAGAAAGTAGGTCAGTGTCATTTAAAGCCGCCTTGAAATGTATCTCCACAGAAACTTCTTAATCTTTAAAAAGAGAACGCATCAAATATTTATCAGGCGGTGCAAAATGTTGGGAGATGCTCACAGGGAGAGTTCTTCTGCGTGTGCTGCGTGAAATGGCTTTCCATGCCTCACTGAGCCATGGAGCAGGGCAGGAGGGTGGCTGGGTGCAGATAAAGCCCTGTACAAAAGTCCTTATCTGCCCAGCAGATCACAGTACGTGACTCCCCAACTCGTTCTCCCGGCGCCACGTGATCCCGGAGCTCTCTGCTTCCTCCAGGAGCTCCTCTCAGCCCTAATGATCCCTGCTGCAGATTTTCCTCTATCAGCCAGGCAGCTCATTCTCAAAACTTCAATATTCCTAATTACCAAACATTCAGCACTGCAAAATGTAGCTGAAATTTGCATCTCTGCAAGAGTGGCTCTGAAGAAAGGATGGAGCATTTGCATTCAGACTGGTTAATTCCTGCAAGATAACATTTTATAAACAAAATGCTTCATTGAACATGGAGATTTTCAGCTTTTACAAAGGAAAGTGAACTTTAAACAAATACAAATCAGTTGAGTGATTAACTTTAAGTGTTTTGGTTTTTTAAAACTGATCTTTATGTATAACTAGTATCAGCAGAACAATCTTTACTGATTAAAGAAGCGAATGATAGTGAAACTCAAGCCACGGAAAATTAAGGCAGGAGGTAGAAGGTGACTGCAAGGAATCACTTAAGGTCAATAAGAGAGGGGAAAAAACCCTACAGCATTTAAAAAAAAAAAAAAAACTATTAAAAAAACCCCCACACCTATTCACAACCCAGTCAGCCCGGGTAAGGTGAGCACCACAGGTTATGTAAGGCAGGTTTAAATTGTGGCCAACGTGAACAGGTTAAGGAGTGAAACTAAACACGCTTTCCCCGCCCCCCTGAGTTTTGTCATAATCCTAAATGTTATCTTAATTAGCCTAATTTTCTTAATTATACTTTGCAGCAACTTGAGCCTTTGCAGCACAATTTCAGCATCTTTTTTTTCCAGCTTTGTTCCAGCATTGGAAGAGGCAGCAACTCCTCTGCCAAAAGCCAAAGGCCACGTGATGCCTCCCAGGAAGTTTTCTCCCACCTGGGTATTCTTCTTCTCCAAAAGTTATTTCTTATTCCCCACGGAATCTTGCTCCAAAACACAACAAAAGAAGAGGCAGTGATGGGGGAAGAAGTCACACTTTTCTTAGTCAACTTAAATCTTCTCCATATTTTTCCACCTTGTTTGGCAAGAAGCCCTCGGTGCCCAACACTTCTCACAAAAGCTTCACAGAGTGAAATGAAAAATCAAAAAAGCCCAGAAAAAAAAGCCCAACCCAAACCACTTCCATTCATCTATGCCGCAACAATTTCATGGCACAGCTCCTAAAACATCCCATTAGTGCTGGTCTTGGAGAAGATTAGAGAAGAAAGCTTGAACCCACTGAAGCAAGGCTTAATAGGCTCTCAAGTTAAGCCAGAGCCTTCCCTTAAACAATGCCCACCATTACGAATAATTACCTGTAGCTGTATAATCAACATGGCTATGATAACTGACATGAGAAGTCCAGATGTCATCTTTGGCAAGGCTTGAGAAATACTTCTGCTCCTTATTATACAACTGACTCTTGAAAGAGAAATGAGCACTGGGGGTGAAAAGCCACCACTAAATGCTGCAGAATTCCAGAAATACAACGGGAGTGAGAACCCAGCACGTGGATATCAACACCATCCTGCCCAGCTGGAACACCCCTGGGTTTTGAGCAGACCACCCTTCTCAGCACCATTCTAGACAGGGTTGTGAGAAAAACAAAGCTCAAGCTGATTTATGCATCTACAGAAATGCTGAGCCAAAGCTGCAGAAAAAGAGGCAGGAGAAACAACTGTTCAGTGATGAATTATGAAAGGAAGCAAGGCAAACCAGCCTCAGGCTTCCACTGCATAACAGTCCGACCAGGAAGGAAGGACATCACCACTTCCCAAACCTCTGGAGAGCAGCTCCTTAAGGAGCCAAGAAAAACCCAGGTGGGTGTTTAAGGTGTCCCACCACCACAACAAGAGAAAAGCAGGCAGCCTCAGCTGCCCAGCCTCACTCCTGAGTCATGAAAACACTCAAACAACAATTACCTGTTATCTGAAGAACAGAGCTCCTGAAAAACAACACTCGGCATTTGTGTCTCCAGTAAACACCTACACTCATACAAACACAAGTTTCTCAACTCCTCATAGTACCAACAAATTTCAAAATCCAAGAGACTGCTACATTATGGAGGCAGAGGCAACTTTTTTTTTTTTTTCTTTTTGATAATTCTGATGATTTTAGAGACTCATAAACTCATTTCAGTTGTGAGGAGAGGGCCAGGTCTACCCCTGCTTCCCGTAGACTCCAGCACCCCTATTTCCTGCAGGATTTCTTCCCCCACAAACAAGCGGTTCCTTAAATCTTAGGAGCTGTTCTCTGGCTTTTAGCACTTCAGCCTTAATTGTTAACCCCAACGTGATTAAACTGAAGTCACTGGGTAATCTCTCAGAGCCAGAGTGAAATAAATCCTTCCACATGCCTCGTTGTTGTTGGATTATTTGCTTCCCAGCAGCCAATTCTGTACCATAAACTGAAACAACCCAAGGACAATTAAAATTCCTCTTACAAAGCTCTGCCTAACACAAATGTTGCCCCAAACTTCCTAAAAACAAATGTGTGAGGCACCTTTAAGCTGGAAAACAGGTAACTGAGCAGATCCTCCTGACAGACAGAAATGCACAATTTGGTAGTGATGAATCATGCCTCAAATTACAAGACACATTAGGGATAATCCCCCAGACAGCATTGAGGTGCATCAATTGACTTTTGTTCTAGCAAAACTATTCCTTCCTATTAAAAAGTACTTTAAAAGTCCAAGAGTTTTCTTAAATATCAATAAAGGCGCCAGCAGAACCATGCCCATTCCTTGGAGGTACACTCCATATCATTAAGGCTCATCAGCACAGATTTAACAAATTAAACATCTGGTTAATGACTCAGAAAATACCAATTCTCACTGATGCAACAACTAGAAACCCATATTTTAGAACAATCAGAAACCTGAAATGGTCAAAATTCCTTGCAACTCTTGGTGACAGTGGCAGCACTTTCCACCTTCACATAGAGTTTGAGATGAAGCAGGAAAGGGAGGGGGTCTGGATGACTGTTTCAGCACGACTCAAAGGTGTGTTCATGCAACAAAGTGCGTTTTGGGGTCACTGCAGGGACTCCAAGTGGCCTTGCCCTTACCTGGATGGCTTTGGGAGCTCATTGCTGGCAATGTCTAGTCCTTGGGAGAAGGGATTTGAGACAGATCAGTTCCCACGGGAGTGACAGCAGCTCAGAAGAGCTCGAGTGCTTCACCAATACATAGGAGTGGGAAGTGGGGATTAAATCATGGCCACCTTGTATAATCCAGGGCACAGTGACATGCTGAGTCGTATGGGAAGTAATCCAAGAGGACAGCAGAGTGTCTTCCAATGGCTTTTAAAATGGGAACCTGCAATTAAAGAAAAAGATGTCTGCGTCAGCAAATTAAGATTAACAGCCATTTAAATTTTACATTATATAACCTATTTATCCCCAAGATTAAAGTACAATGCTATTTTAGGCATTAAGGACTGCAGAGAGAGTAATTTTCAGGGTTGTAAATGTTACTTTGATTAATAGCCATAAAGATGAAGATTAATACTTAATATTATTAAAAAAAATAAAATTAAAGAAAACAACTTTCCAACTACACGTTCAAGTCTCAGAACCCAAAATTCCGTGTTAATTCTCCTCCTCCAACAGCACCATATGAAGCCACTTCAGTCCAACAGCTTCCATATTTTAAAAGCCATATGTATGAGTGGTAACTGTACTTCATGCATCTGTTCCCTAAAGAAGTCTAAAGAAAAATTCCTCAGTGCCAAGAAGTGGTCTTGGAGCAGGAAGGAAAAAAACCCACACAATCAATTCCACTCCCACTCTACCCAAACCTCCAGCAGATTACTAAGAAGCAGCTCCATGCTGCCCCAGGGGAAAAAAAAAAATCCACCATTCCCAACTATTTTGAAGCTGTGTATTAGAGGGAGGGAGAGAGAACAGGGGGGAAATGACCCACAGAGTCAGCAACCCCTGGCCCCTCTGCCCCAAAACATGGAAGTATAGAAGCAGTAGATACCCAATCCTGGAGAAACCCTACCTGACACCCATGCTGCCCTAACCAGCCACCCTTCCATTGAGAGAACTTGCTCAAGTTCAGTTTTGGTGGGGGTGGTTTTCATGGTTTTTTTGGCACTATATCAAGTGACATCCAGTATTTCCCATCCTTGAAGTGTCCTAGGCCAGGTTGGACATTGGGGCTTGGAGCAACCTGGCCCAGTGGAAGGTGTCCCCTGCCCATGGCAGGGGGTAGAATGCAATGGGCTTTAAGGTTCCTTTCCACCCAAACCATTCTGGGACTCCTGAGCATCCCTGTTTTACAGGCAGGTTGTCTCAGGGATTCTGCTGTGCCACTGGCACAAGCTCCCAAGATTGAATCCAGCCGTGTCCTTTACGTAGCGTATCCCACAGCTGCAGGTGATTTCCCTTCTTCACACCATAAAACACCATAAAACCAGCAGCCCAGCCCTCCTGGGTACCCAGGGGAGCTCCTCCTGCCCGGCCAGGCATCACCCAGCACTGGGGTGAGGTCACCCTGCTGGCAGCAGCCAGCTCCAACCCATCCCCACAGATCTAGCTGACTCTGCTCACCCCAAACTGCTCTGGCAGCAGATCCCAAGGAGTGGTGTGCCCTGCAGCACCGCTGGGGCGGGGGATGGCTGCCATGGGAGCTGCCATGGGCACTGCTCCTGCCTTGCACAAGGAGCACCTGTCCACGCTGCGGCTGTGCCGTGGCATTTGCAGGCAGTGAAGAGCTGGAAGAGCTCTTAGCAGACTCGGATTGGAGTGTTCCTTTCCAAGAAGCAACACCAGATCTGAGATTTCCAACACTGGCACAGTGGCTCAGGATGGGCTTTCTGAAGTTACTGCCCTAATGTGCAGGAAAATGCCCTGGCAGACCCTTCCTTGCTGTGCTGCATTAGAAGCCCTCTTTAACAGGCTGTTTCTCTGCAGCACAAGTGTCTCAGCATCACCACTTTCCAAGTTCCTCTCTGCCCATCTTGCATTCTTAGACATCTGGAACGCGTTCCATGTTAAGCATAAAATTTGAGAGAAAATCACTTAAATGTCATTTCTAACCCCTGCAGGTCTCTGCCATCCCAAATGTTCAAGATGTTCCAGTCCCATTAATCAGCCCATCCTGTTAAACAGAGCTGGGTCAGCTTAGACCAGGCATTAGCAAGATACTAACATAATTTATTTCCATTAAAACCAGCAGGTACTGTTGTAACATAAGCCGTCCCAGCTGTAGACAAGAAGGATTTGGAGTGGAGTTACCAGATCTCCGTGTCCTCGTTTTCCCAGCACAATAATGAAAATGTGACTGTGAAGAGCGGAAAGTTTCCCAAAGAAACTGGACTGAATCAGTAGCACCAACCAAATCCATTCAACAGCACCTATTCCTGCTATTAATCTATTCCTACTTCTGCCCCATCCCTTCAGGTGTCCAAGGCCAGGGGCTTGGAGCAGCCTGGGATACTGGGCAGTGTCCCTGCCCATGCCAGGGGGTGGAATGAGATGGGTTTTAAGGTCCCTTCCAATCACTCTGTGATTCCATGATTCTCTCCAGGACACAGCAGTCATGTTCCAAATTACCTCCCTCCAAAGTGTAATTATCAGGTGGCCCTTGCACTGATCTCTGTGCAAACCAATGCTGCCAGGCCTCCACCTGCATCAATTCCTCTGCACATTTGTCCTTCTGCCACTATCTCAAGGAAAACGCTCCTTAAATTAAAAGAAGCGAAACACTGTCTATCCCTGTGTCTCAGATATCAGGAGGTCTAGAGGGTTTTCCAAGAAAATAATCTCATTAAAACAAACAAACAAAAAAGATTAAAAATAAAAACAAACCCAACTTTGCTCCAGTGCCTCCTAGGACAAGGACAATCACCTCTGGCCTGAGGAACAGCAAGTCCAGCCCAAGCATCATTCCAGAGGCACATTCCCATCCAGCACGGGCAGGGACTGGCTCAGGGCCACCTGCCCACTGCCACCTCACACACAGGGGGAACCTCAGGCCCCGCTGCCTTGGCCAGACAGGTCACAGCCAAGGCTCACTCCTGGCTTTTGGGGGGGGCAGGGACACCTCCAGCTCCACTGGGCTCCAACTGGGAGCAGAGGTGGGCACAGACAGCCAGAGCATGCCGTGAGCCCCAGGATCACCTGCCCCATGGGAACTGGCCTGGCAGACAGCAAGCAGGGCCACAGGGACCCTGCCAGGTTTGGCACATCCCATGGCACAGAGCACAGAAAGGGCTCAGGAGAGCATCCACAGACAAGGCAGAGGATGGCACTGGGGGAAGTGGCCAGCAGAACTGCAGGCTCAAACGAGCACATTTGTCAAACATTATTTAATCACAACTGGGATCGTCAAGCTTCCTGCCTTACAGGAAAATTTTCAGTCTGGTCACTGCTGGATTTTTAAAAATCTCAGGAACAGGTGCACAAGGAACCACTTCATGCCAGTTTATTTCAGCCTGCTTCTAGCAGGGCGCACCTGAGAGCATAGGCTCCTTAAAACCATGGGGGCTGGTGCATCAGCAGCTTCATCACATCCCTGGATCCAGGGTGGCCATGCCCTGAGTGTCACAGCCCCCAAATGAGCCTCTGCTTCTGCAGGACAGGCTGAGGGGCTGCAGCCCCCGCCAAAGCGCCTCACTTCCCCCTGGGTTGGGTGCCTCAGCAAACCACCAACCCGCACAAGGCACCGTCCCTGGATTTAAATAATTCCAGATCTTCTCTAACCCCAACTTTTTTTTTTTTTTTTTTTTTTTACATAAGAATCCTACAGTTCTGCCACAAGAATGATTTGTTGATAGAAGGCCTGAAGCAGCTTCTCTACAAAGACAGGCTGAGAAAGCTGGGGCTGTCCAGCCTGGAGAACAGAAGGTTGTGTGGAGACCTCAAAGCAACATTCCATTATCTGAAGGGTCTGTGAGGAAGCTGAAGAGGGACTCTGCATCAGGAACTGCAGTGAGGGGACAAGGAATAATGGGTTCACACTTGAAAGAGTGGGAGTTTAGGTATTAGGAAGACATGGTGTACTGTGAGGGTGTTAGAGGCACTGGCACAGGTTGCCCAGGGAGCTTGTGGATGCATCCCTAGCACTGCTTAAGAGCAGGCTGGATGGGGCTTGGAGCAGCCTGGGATAGTGGAAGGTGCAGGGGAGGGGGACAAAATGATATTTAAGGTCCCTTACAGCCCCTTGTGGTTCTGTGATTCTGTGGCAGCATGAATGTTCACCTTTCTCCTCCCAGCCCCTTCCAGATGTGCCTCTGTACCATCACAAGTCCAGATGTGCCACAACCACTAATGAGAGTCACCACTAAGGAGAGTCACGACAGAACTTTATTTACAGAGCGCGATTTTTCACAGCTTTAATTGCTCTTCAGCCCCGATACGAATCTTGGCCTGGGGCTTCAGAGCTGCGTCAGCCGGGTTTCTGCAGGACCAGGAGCTCTGATGCCCGGGCTCTCTCTGACACAGCAGCAGCACTGCTGCCAGGACCCCTTGGAGTCCTTGGTGGAAGAAAGGGATGCCTTCCACCTCCTGGCTCTCCTCTATCAGCACTCCAGCATCGTGGGGTTTGCTCTCCAAAAGCCATGGAAGCACCACCATCACCTTCCAAAAGGCGTCACTGCCGACCCTTCTGCCTGGCACAGATCAATTACAGCGAGACTATTACTTTTCCCCCCAAAATTACCTCCCTCACTGCATTTAGAAGCAAATAGCCCTGAGTTTACACAAACACACTGACCAGAAGAGAGGCACAGCCTCTCTCAGAGCTTTATTGATTAAATCTCTCCTTTGACAACAGATTCTGCACTTTAACCAGAGGGGGGAAAGCTGCCTGTGCTTCTTTCTCAGTGTTTGTTTATAAAATACTGCCAATACAGGATCCATACGTGAAAAGAGGAGGGAAGGAAGAGGCTTCTTAGAGGTGCCTGGAAACAATTCACAGTGACCACAGGGAGATTTACTGTTTCTTTATTTAGAAAGATGGAATGGCTTGGGCTGAAGGGATCTCAAAGCCCATCTCATTCCCAACACCTGGCATGGGCAGGGACACCTTCCACTAGGCTAGGCTGCTTTATTTAGAGCAGAGGCAGTGTGAAGACAGCCTCCCGAACTCGCCTCCCCTCCAGGGACCACAATTCCCAGCCACCACTTTGCAAGGTGACAAAACAGTGGCAGCAGTCCCCAGGACCTCCACAGCCCTGTAACATCCCCTCAACTCCTGTTTCTCCAGCAGAATACAGCTTCCCTGGATCTGTCCCAGAAGAGCAGGTTTCACAAGCACTGCCCACTGCTCAGAAGTGCTGCTTTTCCTACAGCTCCAGCAATACTCAGACCTCTTCCAGGAAATATATTTGCAACCCTCAAACACCATCAGACAGCCCTTTCAAAGAGTTTGGAGTCTCTAAACACATACTGTGAGAATAGCAGGTGACACTGTAAAATCTACTATAAGCTTAATGCTCAGCTGTGGCCAGAAGAGCAACTGGATTACCATGGAACAATGAAAAATAAGAATAAAGCAGCAAACCTGCTGCTGTGTTAGCCCAGTTCCTCCAAAATCACTCGTATTTTGCACAGATCTGGACATCCCCCCTCCTTTTCCAAGTACGCAGTGTAAGAGTTTCAAAAGAGCAAGAAAAACACCCTCAGAGGTGTGGTACAAATTCCTCATGCAGGTGAAGCAGGTTATAGTAAACCTGCAGCCAGGCAGAGGCAACTTAAAGATATCACAGTGATGCAGAATCATGATTAACACAGATAAATCCCTGATCATCCAGCTTTCCATCCATTTCTGTCAGACCTAGAACTTTTTCCCCTACTTTTGCTGGGTGAGAAGCTGAGCGGATCCAGGAGGAAGGGAAGGGTCCACAATTTGGAAAAAGCATCATTTGAAGTGTGCTCTCTGCATTACCTGTTCCACCTTAGCTGCACTGAGAAACTCTGACTTGGGGTGCTGGAGAAAGCAAAAGTTCTCCTGAAATCCAAAAGCAAATGGACAAATTTCTCATGAAAGAGGCCAAACACCAAGTGCACGAGGCAAGGAAACTCACAAGACAAGTCACTGTTTGGGAAGTGTCACCACGTGCATGTCCTGTTGTGAAAGGCCTCCTGAGGTACATCCTCTTGGATGCTGCTGGAGAACATGGTAATTAAGTACTTTTAAAGACTGTAAAAAAACCTTAACATCTCACCTGGACACCAGCCTACAGTCACCAAACCAACTCAGCTCTGCATTGTCCCATGCAGACGTGACAGGCCAATCCCACAAAACATAAATTTTGCTCTGTAAAACTTCCTATATATTACACTGAAATCACATATCAGATTCTTTCCGGTTTCCACATTTGCACTCAGTAATTTAAGGGAAATACTGGCAAGTGGAAGTGTTGACACAAAACTCAGAAATCCTAATGGAAGGGGGACAGGGAGCACAAGCAGCGTGAGCACTGAAGCCATTGCTACAGTCAGAACTGTGTAAGTAACAAAGAGGAAACCCAGCCTAGTCCAGCTGTTACCTACAGCTCCTCTCCAAGGAAGCACCAGGTACAAACATGCCCCGGTGAGGAGGATCCCGACTGACCAGTCCAGCCCTCTCTGCCAGGACATCCCATCTTTGCCAAACACATTGTTTCCCTGCAGTACCAGCACCAGAGGTGCCTGCCTTTGAGATCAAAGGCTCAGCACGGTGATTCAAACACACAGAGCACCTCAGAAACACGGCAGCACTTCAAGGAATCAGCCTCTGGTACATTTGTTTAGCAAATGCTGAGATTTCCCCGCCAGCCATCACAAGAGGCTCCCTCATGACAGCCCAGAGCCAAACATTGTGCTCCCACCTCCCCCTGAAACTTCCACTCTCCAACTCACACACACAGTGAAGATTTGCTGCTCACACCAAACACTGTGACTTCGTGACAGGTTCTGTGTGGTGGCATGATCAGAGATTCCATCTCTAAGTTTGTCCTGTGATTTTAACACACTGGTTAAATTACTCTGTGTGTGTGTGTGTGCACCAAGACCAGGACTAACCAACACCTGCTCTGAACTTCCCCAGTTCATCCAGGAGCTGCAGTGCCTTCCTGGACAGTGCCTGGGACCTGCCTTTTGGAGCAATCCTGCCATTATTCCATAAGCAAGTCCTTGTAGAGTAAGCAGTGCTACACATGCACTGAAGGCACCATCAGAAACAAAATGAACAACAGCCACAAATGGCAAGACACTGTTAACTAATTATGAGCTGCTTCATTAACATGGAACTAGTCCACAGCTATGGAAGGGTGGCAAACCTAGGTGGAAATAATTGATCTAATTACGTGTAACAGAAATCCTCTGCAAAAACAACCAAGGAAAATGCTTTCTACAGTTTCCCATCCTTTTGCTTCTTATTGTCAAGGAACACTCCACAACTAATTTCCAGGGCACACAGATTCCCTGGGTAAAGCTGCTTTTCCCAGGATCTTTTCAGTTGTGTCTCAAAGTCAGGTGCTCAGACTGATCTCTGATGGCAGTGCTGTACTTCACCTCTGGAAATCCAAGAGCTGAAACACCAGCCCAAACTGAAAACATGGTACCTCGGTGGAAGTGAAGACATCCTTTGCCCATTTCTATGTTAAATTAACACAAAACTGACATTATTGAACTCAACCCTGGCAGTATTTTCCTCATGAAAATTTAATTTAACTTGAGGAAACTCCTCGTGGTATCTTGCACAGACACTTTTGCAAATCACCACTCTGACCAGCACTTACAGCTGCTCTGAAAACCAAAGGTGCCTCCACAGCCTAGAAAGAAAAATCTTCTGGTGGTCATACAAAACCACAAAAGTTTTGTGCCCCTTCTCCTTCCTTGCTAGGAATACACAGGAGTATCTATACAATTTCTACTTCCACAGATTTCACAGCAATACCACTAGGCAGATCTCTCATCAGTTTTCAGACAAGTATCAACGTCGAAATCACTGCAGGTATCCCAAATACAGAGAGAAGCAAAACCACTTTGGGAACAACCAAGTGCATGAGGAGTGAACCTAAATCCTCCCAACCTCCACCCAAGACTCTCAACAAAAGATCTCGAACAAATCTGGAAATACCACCTCACGTTCACTCCCTGGGAGCTCCAATTTAAAGTGGCCAACAGCTTGGAATTTTTTTCTTTTTTTTTCAGACTCAAGCAGGAAGAGCTGCAGATTCAAAAACGCAAGTTACTGTTTGAAACCTGGGACTGGGCGAATCTGCAGGAATACAGAGCCCTCCTTGACTAGCAAGACTCTGGCAGAGGGTCTGAAAGAGCAGGATGCTTCTGAGCTCAATCCAGTTTCTCAGCAAGAGCAGCAAGAACAAGCAGTCTCACAGATGGATCCGCGTGGGAGGGAGAAAGGATAAAAGTCTGCCTCGGGAGCCTGTTCCAGCTGCTACCGGAGCCTTGCAGGAGTCAGCACAAATTGGGCAGAGCTACCTATAAAAATCTACGGTCTTGGCTTTTTCTGAGGCCCTCTTCTTTCCCAATTCCATGTTTTTCCTCCATCCTGCTATTTCCACATTCAAAGGACTCCAAATCAGATAGCTGAAAGTAGTGTTTGACAGAAGGTGAATGCAGACTGGGAGTTTATCCCGTTTCTTCATCCCTGCCTTGCAGATTACACTCACTACACATATTCAGGAGCAGAAAAATCAAAACTCCTTTTAAGTGCTTGACTGAGAAGTGATTAAAAATGGAATATTCGAGGCCAGGTTGGAACCTGAACCAGTGAGGGGCAGCCCTGTCCACGGCAGGGGGGTAGAACTAGATGGTCTTTCAGGTCTCTTCTGACCCCAACCCTTCAGTAGCTCCATAATTCCATATTATTTTTAGCCAGAATCCCCCCCAGCATTTTCAGTGCCAGGAAGAGGCTGTGTGGCCGGCAGATAGGGAGCTCACCTCACTGGCTGAAAGCAGTTCTTTACCTGGGGTTGTTTTACAGCTCCCCAGGTAGGCAAAAGCAGAGAGAAAAACATTTACCTTTTCTCTTCACGTACTTCAGCTGTTCCACATCTGAACTTCTTGTTCCTTCTGACAAAGAATCAGAATTACTGGTCACTAGCTGTGCCTAACCCATCTGGTCTCCCAGCATAAAATAGCTGAGTACATGTGTCATCAATCACTGTTAATTACTTCATTAACTTGGAAAAAGAATATTGACGTTTTTAAAGAACAAACATTGTTTAAGGTCAGCCTAGGGTTTTTTGGGGGTTTTTTTCTTTAATTGAATGCTATCTGATTACCAAGAGAAAATAATTTGATCCGAACACTCAAGCAAGTCTGCCACACAACTCGTGCAGTTCTTTTGTCTGGTGAGACATTTCCTCAAGTCTTTTTCTGGAAGGGCCAGTTTGATGCAGAAGCTTCATGCTGCTCCCCAGTGCCCTGCGTTAACCTCGCTGCCATTCCTACCTACTGCCCCCGTGCCTTTGGCAGTCCTGACCTTTGGCATGCTCTGGGAAAGAAACATGCCCCAAGGTCTCCAAAAACACACTCCAAAATCACTGTGGAGTGGACATTTAGCCCTCTGCTGTCGGCCGCAGAACAGTGGCACAGACAGAGCACAGCGGTCTGCGCCTCCTCATCTGCTGCCAGCACGTCGAACCAGCCAGGAGCCACACAGTGCCATGCAAAGCTCCCCCTGAACTGTTCCCCTGCTCCAGAGGCTGACTGGGATCACTTCGTGTCCCCAGCACAAGCTCACCTTCCTTCCAGGCGGAAGGGTCCCTCTCCACACCTGCTCACAGAGCCTCCTCCAGCCGTTCTCTCAGAAGGAGCCACTTTAACTCAGCGTTTATTACATTTTTTTCATGTCTCAGTTACTGCCTCAAACACTGTCCAACTCCAAAAAGATATTTTGTTTGAGGACATCCAGTGTCACTCCTGTCCCCCAGTATCCCCTAACTCTGCCCCCCTGACCTGAGCTGTGCTTCCCAACTCACAGTGCAGGAATGTGTGCAGAGCTCAGGCGAGCACCGTCAACCTTGGCTGATGCCCAGCTCATCGGGCATGACACACCTTCACCCATGAAAGCTTTGGGATCCCAGGACAGGCTCCAAAGTTTACATTTCTGCATCTTTTATTCCTCCTGTCTGGCACTGAATGCCAGTAACGATACCAAAACACTGTCCTTCCCACAGCCACCCAAGCAGCCAGACCCCAGTCCCAATGAAGTGGATGGGATCGTGGAATCCCAGAATGGTTTGGGTTGGAAGGGACCTCAAGGAGCATTTAATCCCAACCCCAACGTGTGATGCCACTCTGCCATTTCTCCTCTTAAAGGGCCTGTTTTCCTACAGCCAATAAAAATGTCTTACAGCCTTTGAGTGCATTGTGCACTTGTGTATCTTACTCAAGGGATCTTTACCTAAATCAAAGTTTTACATATGAGCGTGAAGGATAATGCACCAAACAAAAAAAGCAAGAACTCACAACCTTGCCTTTAAAGTGCAATATAATTTGCTTTTGTTCATTGGGAATACCTGTAACCACTCACAGCATCCCTCTGCTGACAGCATCATCCCTCAGGACACAGGGCAGTCCTAGGCACTCTGTTCAGTCCCCAGCTCCTCTGCCAAAGCTGCTCAGACTCCAAGCCCCAGATTGTTGATAACTGAATGGGCAGGAATCCCCACAGGAAGCTGAAATAAATGTGGCTTTGTACTCACGATTTCCCCATCTAAATCACAACTAACATTTTCCAGCCACAACCACAGCCAGGATAGAAAATCAAGTCAGTCATCACAAACCTGTAGGTTCCTCTGTTGTACTCCTCTGAACAGGGTTACATTTTTCATTACCAGTATCACCTTTTAATGAAAACTAGAATCTTCAGGCAAATATTTCAGTCTTAAAAGCTGACAAGCAAGAAAAACAAGGAAGGAACAACTGGCACCTCTCAGACTCCAGGTTTCAGGTTGTTTATTATATATTAATCTGTTTTATAATCATCAAAAACAAAGAGGAACAAAACCCTTTAAAGAAGTACCTGCAGGTTACCTTGACTGACAAAGGCCAGCAAACTTCTGGGAACTTGCTTCCCAGGTATTGCTCCCAACATCACAGTGGTTCTTCAGCGTGAAGGAAGGGCTTCATTTACTTTAGGATTTACATTTTATATGGCCCATTTTGCCTGTTTGCACAATGTGGACGCAGCAATGCAACCTGGAATTGTTCTTGGAAATAAGAAAACTGGACTGCAAAGCAGCTGGGGCACCTCTGCACGTGGGGTCTCACCTGTGTGGGGCAGAGGGGCAGAATCTCCCCTTCCCTGCTGGTAACAGTTCTTTGGATGCAGCCCAGGATTTGGGGGGTTGGGATTTCTGTGCTGCAGAGCACTTTGTTGGGTCATGCTGAGCTGCTCATCCACCAACACCTCCAAGCCCTTTATGGCTTTTCATGCTAAACAGCACAGCCAGAATACTCCTCCCAGTAACTTGCTCCTCTCTCCGGGTGGGAATGAAGCAAAGTAATTTATACCTGCTTTTGTCCCTCTTCAGCCTTTTAAAACACCAAAGCCTAACCTTGGGGGGGTGGGGTTTTTTTTCTTTCCTGGAACTTGTGATTTTGCACCTTTGCATGCTCCTAAATCTCATCCTGTAACTTCTGGCTGACAGCTCCAACTTCAGAACCAGGAGAAATTTCAAGATAAACTGCCATTAGTCACCAAAGCTCTCCTCTCACCTTATCACCTGCTGCTTGGGATACTCTGAAATAAATGAACAGGAAAAAATACAAGGTGAAAACAAAACAAATCCAAAGACTCTGCATGTAAGCATTAATCTGGATCCATCTTGTACCTGACAAGAGGTTATACTGAGGTGGGGCTGGTCTTTTCCCCCTGGTAACAAGTGACAGTACAGGAGGAAATAGCCTCAGGTTGTGCCAGGGAAGGTTAATGTTGGATATTTAGAAAAACTTCTGCGTGGAGAGAATTGCCAGTCCCTGGGCAGTGGTGGAGTCCCCATCCCTGGAGGGATTTAAAAGCCAGGTGGATGTGACACCTGGGTTAGGGGCAGTGCTGGGGGAACTGTTGGATTTGATGATCTTACAGAACTTTTCCAACCTAAATGATTCTGTGTTACTATGGGCACGATTAATAAGTTACCTTATGGCAGAGGGGAAAAAAATGGCCTGACAGTCAATGCCTGCAGCCACCTCCAGCCAAGTGCAGCCCCTTCCTGAGGGAAATCATGCACAGCCTCAACCACTGACAGACAAACACCTCCTCGGGATGTCAGGCGGCTGAAAATTTACATTTCAGCACCAGTTTTACATTCAAGCAAAGCTCGGGGCCACTGCAAAGCAAACACGAGTCCCATTACCTCAGAGCACTCGGCATGCAAAGCACACTCCAAGGCTGGGGTGGGGGAAGAAGATTGCAGGAATTTTTTCCTGAAATGGAATGGGGAGATAAGATCGAGTGAAAAGGAGCAGAGGCTGCTGACATATCTAGACTCCCAGAAGCCAGTAAAAATGCAAATGCGCTGCCATTTCTGCCAGTAACACTCAGAACCAACTTTGATTCTGCTAAAATATATCACATTAAACAAAAGAGATAAGCCCAGCACTGAATCCACACAGAGCAGCTCCCTTTGACCAAGACAGCTTTACTTCTCACTCCAGGAAATCCTGAACAAAGCTTTTTATTCAAAGAGTCTCCACTCTATCACAGTGTTTATGAATAACTTTGGCCATTTACCTCTCAGCAGTCTGATTTGTGAGTGCTATTTAAAACTCTACATAAAGCCATAAGCCACCCTTGCAAAGCTGCCCCCATCCAGTCCCAGTCACAAATCCTTCCCCAAACCAGGAAAGGGCTTGCTGCCCCAAAGCCACAAACAGCAAATTTCACATGAGATGTCTGAGAGGAGAAAAGAAAAGGTGTATTGAATGTGCATCCCTGGAGACAGAGATTACAGAGCAAGAACTGAAGTTGATGTGACCTGATAGCAATGATAAACTCTGGAGATGATAAAGGCATTCCCTGGATTTTAATCCATCCGTTGTCCTTGAGGTTTGGACAGACACACCAGGCAGAAGTACAGATGCATGAAAATATTAAATATAGACATGATCTGTTTCACATAAATGAAGTGTATGCCTGCGAAATAAACAGATGTATATTCAAACACCAGAGGCAAAGAAAGCATTTCTTATTTTCATTCAATTTTATCTGCCCATCACCTCTGAATAGGCGAGATGAGCTCAAAAGCCAGTGCTGGCTCTAGTCTGAAATACATATTTTGCACACTGCTAAGCAAGAGAAAAAGCAGCTCTGCCCTACCATGGCAGGGGCTGAACTCAGCCTCAATAACTGGTTCCATTCAATGAGGCTGCTCCCTAACAGAGGGAAAATAGTACAACCTGCACCCCTCCTCGACAGCCCTTGGCTCTCTTCCGAGACTCCAGCACGCAGGCAAGAGCATCGAGAACTTCAAGCAATTGCCAGCATTAAAAAATAAGCATGTACAGAAGCTAGGGAGATGTAAAAAATAAAACCCAGACCTTTGCAGGCTGAATAAGCCTCCCACGTGCAGCACAATACAACAAGAACAATTTTCCCAGCAATGCCAGGCATTGCAGGGAGATGAAAACAGGCTCCAGCTCTCCAGGAGCAGGACCTGCAGGCAGCAGTGAGGCCTCAGGAATTCCCAGGAGCAGAAACCCAGCCCCAAACCTGTGGCAAACACAGCAGAGAGCAACCCAAGAGGAGTCACTGGGGAAGGCTCCCAGCGCTGCAAGGAAGGTTATGACAAAGCAGGTTTGCTGGCAGGGAGAAGAAGCAGAGACACGGACAGGGTTGTGAGGGCCAGCTCCAGGAGAGGAGAGCTGAGGCAAGAGGGAATAGCCCAGCAGCTGGGAAATGCCAGCCCAGGGAACACCTGTGCTCACCTGAGCTCAACCTGTGCCCCTTCCACCACAGGCAGCCCCAGCACTGCCCTGGCAGCAGAACACCAGGGCCTGGCCTGGGTTTGCCTGGCTGGCTCCAGCATATGCTCAGAATTCCCTTATCCCTATTCCGAGTCTGCCATAACTCCCATTTTTGCTGCCAGTGCTAGGAAGGAGCCTCAGAGCAATATGCTGAGGCCCTGGAATTTAAATATATGATAACACTGTAAATAAAAGGAAACAAATTCCTTAAGGGAAACCTTTTCACATGCCAGATCAGTTCCCAATAGTAACTGCTCAGCTTTGACAAGAGATAAATATTTACAGTATGAAACAGAGAACACCTTGTGTTGCAATACTGGAACGCAAACCTTGTCAGTCCTGGTATCCTGAAGAGGGGGTTTTGATATTTTAAAGAAAAAAAATTAGAAATAAACCCCTAAGCTGAGCACTTAGAAACACACAAACATTATTTTGCTCATTTACCCCACCAAAACAAAAACCTGAAGGTAGTCACACAGAGAAATTGTCAAACATGCTGAATCCAGAACAGATTTTCTCAAAAGGAGACCTCATCCCCCAGGGAATGTAGACAGTTTACAGCAAAAGTCTAAATTATTGCCAAGAATATGCTGCTTTTTTATTTATTTAAATATAGTCTAAGTTGCTCCTCTTAGACAGTCCTCTAGCAAATGAAGACACCGAAGATTTTTCCTACTGGAGCAAAAAGGCAGCAAGGAAGATCCGACGTCCATATCCAGCTCCTTGGATTGGGGCATCCCACACCCCAATCCCTTGGGAAGAGGGAAGGGAAAGCCCAACAGCTAAAGCCTGAGCTTCCAGCATGACTCCCAACCACTGGGCCTGATCAGCTCCTTCCAGCTTAGGAAAGAATGTGGGGAATGTCATTCACACTGGCACTCAGGAAGATCAAGAAATGGGAAGTGTACAACAGCTGGATATTGCTGTCCTGGGGAGGGCGATACGCCTGGTGCAAGGAGATGCTCTCATTTCTGCACGGCTCAGGCTGCCAGGGCTTGCTGCCATTTTAAACGGGGCAAGCGCCTCATTAAACACGAGTGCTTTTTTTTTGCTGCACTATGGAGTCCAAACTCCCAGTTTTGAGAGGACCTGCACGAGGCTAGCCTGGCTGAGCAGCTACACAGCAGGATCGCGTATCTGAGGTGCAACTTTCCTCACCCAACTGCTGCTGGGGCTTTTATGGCCCGCTCCCTTTGAAGTGGGGCAGCCCAGTTGCCGGTGGGCCGATGGAAGAGTTCAATGTCTACCCGCCACTTTCCATTCCCTTACTTCCTCCTCCCCTTCCCAGGGAATCATTCCCAGCAGAACTTTCCTGCTTTGGCCTGGCTGCTGCTCCACCACCCCATCCCTGCAGTCAGCCAAGCCTTATGTTCCATGCTCAAGTTCTCCGTTTGCTCCCCTGCTTCCAGCATCCCTGCACAGCAGTTTATTTTTAGACCAGCATTTTTAGAGCAAAGCCCAGAAGTAGCACACTTTCAGTGCCAAACAGAATTCAGCTGTGACTCTAACGCTGTCAGCTGACAGGAGGACACTTGGGTTTGGTGGCCACACAACACTGGTGTGACTCCGTGGCTGCCACCCAGGGCCACTGCTGGCCCCTGGGCTCTCCCAGCTGCACACGCCACTGGCCCTGGGCTACCACGAATGACTCTGCCACACCCTGGGCAGCTCCTTCCAAACCTGACAACTCTTTCAGGAAAGAAATTCCTCCTGATGTCTGCCCTAAATGTCTGGACAGAGAACTGTGCTGGCCCCAGAGAGCCCAGAGCCTCCCCCTTGGGTCCACATGAATGTTTGCAATTTGGGGTCACCGCTCACAGCCAGCTCAAGGCAAAGGGGAGATCCCTGCTGGCTTTACCTGCTTTACCTGCTGGATCAAGCCCTTAACTACCAATACAAACGAGGAGAAGTGCCCCAATATACACAGTGAGGCTTTTGCCTGACTTTATCATCGGCTTTCTTGGGTCAGAGATGGTTTTCAAGTTCTAAATACTAATATTTGCCTTCTTTTGACTATGGCTTGTTAATTCAGTGCAATTACAGAATAACAGGATCAGATCAAGCAGGTACCACCACCTTTTTCTGTTGACAGAACACAGCCTGGTAGAGGCAACACCAGCAAGAGGCACCCGGACACAGCAACTGAGATGAACAAGACTGTGCAATCTGTGTAACTCCACCCAAAAGATGCTGGGATGTCTCAGAAAATTGCACAGTAAGCCTTTTCTCCTCTAAACAGCTTACAGAATGTCCTCCTGAACAAGATTGCAATGACAAGACCATCTTCTCCAAGGCAAAAAGAAGCCAGTGACAGAGCCACGCTTTGCCCTGAAATCACATCAAGCCTTTTTGCCCACTGACCCAGCAGTCTCCAGCTCTCCTGCAGGTTTGATAATTTATAACACAAAACCTCAGATTACTTTTCCCTGTGACGAGCTGGTGGTTTTTGCAAAGCTTCAAGCAGGAAGTGTTTTTCCTAACGTTAAATATTTCAGTCATGTTATGATTAGGCCAATCCTCAAAGGCTCCATCTGAGGCATAGGGAGCAGATGAGGCAGCAGGGATGAACAAGTGGACGAAGAAAAGCCTGACAAGGAGAGGCAAACACAACCCCCAAGGAAGCATTAGGTACCTACCATGTGCAATCAGAATTAATAACTCCTTTCTAGTCCTCTCCCTCCTCCTTCGATCATGCTTCCAGGTCAATATCTTGTGAGAGGCAGTCCTGACTCAAATGTATCCTTCAGCCTCCACCAGGATCTGACAGCAGGTATCTGTTGTGGAAATGAATAAGTAAAGAACATTTCCTCCCAACCAAAGCACTGCTATTTCACTCAAATAGGAAATCTGTCTTAGGTAGGAGAAATGCACAGGAGAATCCACATTGAGAGTAATTTATTTTGGGAGGTTCACATGCATCAGGTAGTGAGGAAGAACTGAAATGCAAATGCACATCACCGTAGCCAGCGTCTGTCCCAGCCCATTGGAAGGACTGGTCACTCAGCAGGACATCCAGCACCAGATTCCAACACACCTGACTCTGAGTGGCCTCTTTGCCTCGCCTTTGCTTCCTCTTTGGCACAGAGCAAGGACAAGACACAAAGTCTGAGCGTTCTCACCACCCAACACACCCAGGCCTCCTTGCCCTGCTGAGTAAGAGCAGCATCAGCCCTAAAGCATAGAGAGCTCAGGTGATCCATGCAGCAATTCCCTCCCACAGCAGGGCTCAGGGGCATAGAATCCAGGGGCTGGTTTGCTGACCAACAGCAGAGAGAGCAGTGTCCCACAAGGCTTTCTGCTTTGCATGGGGAGCAAAGACAGGCTGAGCTTTGCAACAGCCCAACAGAGATCCTGCTCACATTCATGGAATGATTAAGGTTGGAAAAGCCCCTTTTCAAAAAGGTGTCGCCCCCTCCACCAAGACCTCCACAAGAAACATGATCCAGTATCCTCTGAGTTATTCCAAAGCACTATGTGCTCCCTTTTTCCCCAAGCAGGCTGAAGAAATAAGCCAGGTTTCCCAGCAGAACACACGCCCTGCTGTGTTGCACAAGGCCGAGCTCGGTGTCACCATCCTGGTGACCTCGTTGAAGCCATGCCTGGGACAGGTTGCCTCTCCTGACTCACCCACAGCACTGGGGACAGCAGTCTCCTTTTATTCCAAGCCTCTGCTGGCTGGAGAAAAGACTCTCTTCGCTCGAAGAGATGAGTTTCACATACGCAGTGCTGGAAAACACAACCCAGCCTGCAGGAAAGTTCAGTTTCACACATGAATTCTTCCTTCAGGACCACCCTGATGGACAGTCTGCACACAGCACTTCCCTTTCCGATGCTTCCTGGGAATCCCCTGATCTTTGCATCCTTATCTGGCTGCAGTTGGACCCATTGCATCCAAAGTCAAGGCCAACAGCCCATCTTACATCTTATCCCACTTCCTTCCAAATGAGCGTTCTCAAATACCTGCCCACTTCTCCCTGCTCCCTGCCCTGAGCTCCCAAGGCTAAATTGCACAACCCTCATTATAAAGGTGTGAAAAATGCAATTTTTCTTCACTTTTGTGCACATTATTTGAGCTGAGAAGCAAATCTCACCACTCCACATGCACATGAACCCACAGCAAAAGGGCCATCCATTTTTTGGCTCTCCAGGAGAACCACCTGTATTAAGGATTTTACTAGAATCCACCACACACAGTAATGAGAGCTAGGTAATTGTCTCCCGTGGGGGAAAATGTAACCTTCCAAATGCTTTGAAAAACACTCCTTTTCTGAGAATTTCTCAGAACAGCACACACCGAGATTAATTCCTTGTTTCCAGCTCACATTGAAGACCCTTTTCTTGGAGATAATTTTTTGTGAGCACAACCCCAGAACCAACTCAAGCATTATTTTCCCTGAGCAAATTCAACATAAGCCGTTGGAGTACATCAGGAAAATCCAGGCAGAAGGATGTGAAGTGACTGGTGACAGCCCAGTTATGAGTAACTGCTATTCCTCAAAGTGCAGTTAACACAAATTCTATCAGCAAACCAATGCTCCCGCACACACGTGACAAATGGAAGTTCATTTTACACGGAACAAGACACAGTGTACTAATGCTCCTAGAATTTAACTGTAATTAAGTCTCACTGACAGACACCTCATTAAAGCACCACTTCTCCAGAAAAATTAATAAAGTGACTTATTTCCTACGTGTGAAATATCAGGGTTTTTCACTGCTCATGAAAGATACATGGAGTTCAGTTCAGCTGGATGTCAGTGCTCCCTGGAATGAAGGAGTGACATGCTTAAAAAGACATTTAAAACAACACATTGCTGTGCTGCCAAAACCCAGGCTGAGATGCTCAGCCCCTGCACGTTATTTTATCCTGTGATAGCAGAAAATAAAACCCCTAAAATACAATTCTTCTTCCAGCAGATACAGACAGATAGATAAATAGATGAAATAACTGGCTTGTTATTAGAAAACCAAACTAAATTAAAATAACCTAATTTTGGCCAAACTTAAAAAAAAAAAAAAAGGATTCTCATTACCCAAAGATCCAGTTTTCAAATTGCAACTTTTTGGAGTTTAAATGCTTCTCATGTGAGGAACAGAGGTTCAGCCACTGATGAGGGGGCAGAGAGCTGAGTGTGCCCAGGACCACAAGCCAACACATATTCCTCTGCACTGGGAGATGGCTCTTTGAGGCACATTTTAATCAAACTTCTCCGAGGTAATATCCAACACAAAAATGAGCTAAAAACATTGCAGCTGATCAAGATCAAGATGTGCCCAGTAATGAATGCCACAGAAAAGGCCTGGATTTTCAGAAGGGAAGGCCAAGCTGTAATTCCTCGCAAAGAGAAAACCACAGAAGCATTCCAAGAGACTTTACAGTCTTTTTCTAATTGTTCCCTTTTTCAACATCATTATGGAACCTCCGTGTGCTTTCCTGCTTCTCTACCCACCCTTTACTTCACCCATTCTCCCCCCCCCCAACTTCTTCTAAATGCTGTGAGGCAGCTTCTTTAAGACAGCCAGAAATACACTGCAGATTTTTTTTCTCCTCCTCCTCCTCCTCTCAGTTTAAACTGCCCAAATCTTTCCGGTGAAGCAGCATTGCCCAAAATCTGCTCGCTATTCAAGCAGCCCTGGCAATGACAAGCAGCACTTCATGAATCATCTGTTATATACTGCCTTATCAACATGGTCCACTGCAGGAGAAAGTAAACGTGGCCCACTTTGGGCTTGTGCATAACACAATCAAAATGCAAGTGGCATTAATTGCAGGAGGGCTCTGAGGAGTTCCTTCGTCCAAGGATTCAATATAGGCTATATATATATTTATATGTATAGATATTTGAGGCAACCTAAATCAAACCAAAATGCTAACAGCCATTTCCTCCCCCACCACACACAGCTTTTATTTTAATATTCTAAAAGACTATTTATCCCTTTTACTGGTTTCCAATATTGCCACATTTCTAATTATTAAAGCAGACAGCTTTAGTGTTTCTGCTGTTTGTCAGCTTCAGCTATTTGAGGCAAACACACATTTTTACAGGGTTTTTTTCCCCCCCCCAAGCCAGACCTCTAAGCTCAGCAAGTGAGGGGAACCTTGCACTGATCTGTTTCCTTGCACTGCTCTGGAGCTTTGGCATGCTTGGACCTGGAGAAGCTGGGAGCAAAGATAAATGGAAGGGTGAAGTTATCCATGAGGGAAGGGGCCTCAAAACTGAAAAGCAGTTGTGAATTCAGTGACAAGGCACATCCCATTGGCTTCTCTGCTCAGTGAAACACACCCTTACAAAAGCACAAACTCAAGGGTTCCAGCAGGACTCTGATAAAATCTAAACCCACATAGATGCAGTAGCAGGATTGAAAGAGATGATGGAAAAGTGATGGCATAACTGGAAACAAGCTAAAGGTGAACTGGCAGAGCAATGAAGTAGAATGCGACACCACTGAAGCAGCCAGCAAGAATACTTTGCAAATATTTAACAAATGTCATTACCAGTGGCCCAATAACATGTTCAATTAATACTTCCTTGTAGTTTGGGACAAGCTCTGCCATTTGGAACAGGCCAGCAACAGATCCCACCAAGCAAATAAACTCCTCTGTGTATACTCAACCACAGGTACAATATGAGTGAAATACAGTCCCAAGAGCCGGGTTCATTTTTTTTATATATAAATACACAATGCCAAGGAGTACATAAACACTTCTTTAGCTGGAGGAGGACACCAAAGAAGCATTTTAACCCCAAGAATAAGCTGGCACAGCTGGACAGTGAGCACTCAGGTTCTCAAACCCCGAAGGGAGGGAGCATCAGTTAACCCACACAGACCCAGGGTAACCTCAACAGCACATGGGGATAGCCTAGTTACAGCAACCTTACAAAGGCACAGATTGGCATACCAGCGTGGGAGGAATGCTGGAAGATGAAGGAAAACTCTCCTGAAATATTTGATTTATCCCATCTTACATATTTATGGTCAAGTTTCAGTCTCAACAGTTCGTTTGCAATGTGTTTGGACACTTCATGTATAGAAAGTTGGTGGCTTTCCCTGATTTGAAACGTGCAAATGAACCTCGAAGACAAAGTTTCAGGCACTGCAGCAACTTTCTGGATCACAGATACACCTCAAGCTGGCTTTAAAAGGTCTATTCTCCAGAAAGTACAAAGCATTTAAAAGAGAGATAAAGAGGGCAAACTGAGCTGAACACAAGGGCAATTTTAACCATTGTCTTGAACAAGTCCTGCTCCTCACCCCTGCAGTCCCACGGAGGATTTAAGGTTGAAGACTCAACTCCAGATTTTCAGCAGGCTATAAAAAGGCAGCTCCTGTGCTTCCACCTCTGCCCATGGGAGGAAGGAATCCTCTCTGTGAGGGTGGGCAGGCCCTGGCACAGGGTGCTCAGAGAAGCCGTGGCTGTCCCTGGATCCCTGGCAGTGCCCAAGGCCAGGCTGGACATTGGGGCTCAGAGCAGCCTGGGGCAGTGGAAGGTGTCCCTGTCCCTGGAAGGGGGTGGCACTGGAGGAGCTTTAAGGTCCCTCCCAACCCCAACCCTTCCACGACAGTATGGCCAGGAGAAAAACAGGCACTGACCATGGGGGCTGCAGTCACTCTGCTCAAGCTGCTGCTCTCCAGGAGTGGGCAAGCCACAAGGCTGGCACGTCACAGGCTGGTGCTGAAAGCAGAACAACCTGACAAGCTGGGCAAAGCCTCCACCCAAAACCATCCCTCAGCTAACAAAGGTCCATGGGACTTGCAAACCTTCCCACCCCAGATGCTCCAAGAGCTCAGGAGGCAGCCTGGAGTTCAAGCCCTTCAAGATTTGGGCAAAACAAATTTCTTCAAGACAACCCACTGCCATCTGCACCTACCTAAATATCTCCTATCACCTCCTGCTATCAGGTAACTTCTTCAGGAGTTCATCAATCCCCAGGTGTCTATAAACACATCACTACTAGTTTAAGAAAAAAAACCTCATTCTTGTATTTACCTTTTCCTGCTGTTTTTTATCTTTTCTGCATTAATGGGACGTTGCCTGTGAAACATAAGCACAGCAGAGAGTTGCATCTTCTCCAACATAAAGATTACATATGAAACTACTCTTACTGTTTTCATCTACTCTTGGAATGGTTTGGGTGAAAAGGGACCTTAAAGCACATCCAGTCCCACCCCACTGCCATGGGCAGGGACACCTTCCCCTATTCCAGGCTGCTCCAAGCCCTCTCCAACCTGGCCTTTCTTTATTCTCCTGGTGATTCACCATCAAAAGGCAAGCAAGAAAGTGAAACCAATTTCCACTATGGAGTTCTCCTGCATCCCACACCAGGACCTGGGTGTCCTTCACCTGTTTTCTCCCCCCCTGGGCTTCTCAAGAACTTGGTAATTCACACATGACAGTTCTCCTCTACTTTAGGATAGTCTGTTTAGGAGATTTTAGGAGATGGTAGCACACACATATCTCCTCCCAAGGGAATATAAGCTTTTCATGCCCTATTTGTGCCTTCCTTCCACACTTCCATCCCGTTGAGCAAATTCTTTTGGTGTTCTGAGCTGATTTTCAAAATGCTTTCTCTAATCTGTCTCTTTTCTTAAAGCTAAGTCCTGAAGCAAAACAAACAAAAAAACCCCAGGGTGGCAAAGTTTAAATTGAGAAGATTTAAAGATTTTTTTTTTTTCCCTAAGTTCAGACCTCCAAGGGCACAGCTTAATATCAACACCAGGAATCTGTCAGATGCACATGCTAAGGCATGCCATCCAAGGACAGAGGGAAAAAGCAGAGAATCCTGGAAAGCTGCATCTTTCACATTTCACTTTACCCAGAAAATCTGCAGTCACTAAAACTTACTCTTTCTAACTGGGTGGCATTTTACATTTCCAAATGTAATTGAGTGAGCGTGTTGCCATGGCGACAGCAGGGTTCTGCAATAACTTTGTTGCCTTGTAATTGCTGTATATTTGTATACAAGCAGCTGAGCTTTCTTTAATTCGATGCCCTCAACTCTTCCAGCAAGGCTGTGGAGCGACGGCGGCAGCTTTTTAGGCTGAGAACTCGGAACAGTGGTGCTGGAAACATCAGAAACGATTAAAACTCAGCGCCGCGACCGACCGCATTACACACACACACAAAAAAAAAAAAACCCCACCACGAAACCCTGCCAAGAACCAGATTATTATATAAACTTCACAGCTCCTTAGCTTTTAAAAATGTTGCCGTTACAACAACAACACCAAGAAAAAAAAGCACAATTCACATAATTAACTCCAGGTAGATTTGGCAACCATCAAAGCACTTTGAGGGAAGGGAATAAATGCAGCACGAGCCCCATTTATTGACAGGGCATAATACCAGTAAATCAAAACGCGTCGGCCAGGGGATTATTCACTTGCTGTGACTCCCGGGGCCAAAACACCGCTCGCTCCATCTCCCCGGCCTCACACCAGCGCAGTGAAGACAAGGGGATGCAGCTGTGGGAAACCAGCACGGCACCGAGCTGCCAGGTGGGAGAGAAGCGGGGCAGACAGGAGAGCCAGTGCCTCGCCGCACGCCCCATCCCAGGGTTTTACAAGGCATTTTCACACCCTGAATCCACCCACACCTTCTCGACACTAGAACCCGGCTCCTTGGGAGCGTTTTTAGAGCTGTAATCCAGCCCGGAATATGAGGCAAGGCTGGAACACGAAATCCGCTCATACGGGCGTTAGCAGCGGCGAGTCTGATTCATGCAAATCTGCCAAAACAGCCTATTGACAGGCAAAAAAACCCTCCAAAACCAGCACCTTCCCCTGCCGCGGAGTGGGCGCACAACACAATTACGCAAGTGCTTTGAGCGAAGGGCAGGTTCCCTTCCCCTCCAGCCGCTGCCCAGCGTCGAGCACCGACAGCGTCAAATTATTGTTATGTAAATCCATCCGCTTCGCCGAGCTGTCACGAACACCCCGGAGAGCACATCTGGGGCAGCGGGAAACATTTAGGGGGAGCGCCGGGATCACGCAGCATCTTCCCCTGATAAATCCCTGCAGCAAAACCCACACGCGGCTGCCGGGCAACACCTCCCTCTCTCCGCCAGCCCAAAACCTCGGCTTCTTCTGCTTCATTTCGCCCCGCGCAAGCCAAGGCTTGAGGTTTCGCAGCGGCACACGTGGTTTATCCCCCCTCGAGCCCCCAAAATCGGAGTTCTGGCGGCGAGGCTGCAGCCCCTGGGCCGCGGAGCTGTCATTGCCACGGCCGGGCTCCCCGAGAGCGCCGCACTGCCGAGGGCAGCATCCCCTCTTTTCTCCTCCCGGGCACAAAAAAAAAAAAAAAGCCATTCCAAGGCTTTTTTTTTTTTTCAGGAGGAGGTGGGTGCTGCGGGGCCCTCGGCCGAGCCGCGGGGAGCGGAGCGAGAGGACGCAAACTTTCCCCAAGTCCCGCGTTATTCCCAGGATAAGAAGGGAAGGAGGCGTGGGGAGAGAGGATGGAAGAACGGACCGCGGGCCGCCCGGCGCCGCAGGGGCCCGCCGAGGGCGTCGCCCCCGCTGCAGGGCCGCGCCC
>VZUI01062274.1:0-69285 GCA_013401135.1 Cettia cetti
TGTGCCCTGCCCTGTGCCCCTGTGCCCTGTCCCTGTGCCCCTGTGCCCTGTCCCTGTGCCCTGTCCCTGTGCCCTGTCCCTGTGCCCCTGTGCCCTGTCCCTGTGCCCTGTCCCTGTGCCCCTGTGCCCTGTCCCTGTGCCCTGTCCCTGTGCCCTGTCCCTGTGCCCTGTCCCTGTGCCCTGTCCCTGTGCCCTGTCCCTGCCACGGGCACTGCCCGCCTCCTGCAGCTCCCTGGGCAGCCCCTCCTCATCACACAGAGCCCGGCTGTGTTAATTGTCATCAATAATAGTTTATTGTCAGAGATAATGACACTGAGGCCTCTTCATCACACAGAGCCAGGGCTGTTAATAATCATCAGTAATAATTTATTGTCAGAGATAATGGTTCTGATTCCGAGGGAGAGCCTGGCACATGTGGTACCTTGGGAAGGCTGGGCTGGAACAGAGAGGGGACAGAGCCAGAGAATAAACAGAGATTTATTGAAAGGCCTCCAGGGTGCACCTTGGGCAGGACAGGGCCTGGCCAGGGCTGCACCCAAGGTGGATTTAGAATGGACACAAAATGAACTCAGAATGGTCACAAAATGGACAGCAGGTCACAAAGTCTCACCCTTTGATCAGTTTGGGTCCATTTGCACACTGGGGTTGAATTGTCCAGTCCCAGCTCCAGGCTGTCAGGTCCCATCCTTGTTCCTCCCTGCAGCCACCCTTGGTTGTGTTTGGGGCTGAAGTTGTCCTTGGTGTGCAGCAGCAGAAGGATTTGTGTTGTGTCCCTGCTGAGTGACCCTGGCTGTGAGCTCAGAGCTGCACCCTGGGCAGCACAGCCTGGAACACAGGGAAATAAAACTGAAGGCAGGTTCAGGGAAAGAGCTCACAGAGGTGGGAACACAGCCAGGGCATTTGTGGACACTAAAACACCTCTGTGTCTTGGGCACCTCCTGGCATCTCTAGGAGCCTGAAACTGGGAATGAAAGCTGCAAAATGGGCAAGGTTTGCCACGAGTATTGCTGTAGGTGAAGCACAGAGCAGTGCTGGTGTCAGGTTGGTGAGTTCCCAGAGATGGGGACCACAGGGAAGGCTGAGTTTGGGGATTTGTGGTGTATGGGCAGGCCCTGGGATCCATCAGTCTGTGGGAGGTGGAATTCCACCACCCTGTGCCTCTGAGGAGCTTGGCTGGGTGTTTGGGGTGCACAGGTGGAAGGATTTAATTTTCCTTCTCTTGGGGATTTTTTCTTCCATTCTACACTTTTGCTCTAATTGCTAAATCTGATGTTATCCTAATTAAAATATAAAGTTCCTGCAGCCTCCTCTGGGCTGCTTCAGGTGACAAACCACTCCTGGAGAGGGGAAATGTGACTTTGGGAGTGGAGCAAGACCTCTGCCAGCTGAGCTGGTCTCTGCCAGGCCCCTTGGGAGTGTTTTCCTCGGGGCTTGGCTGCTGCTCTGCCAGGCAGGGCCACCAGGAGGGCTTGGCAGGGAGGTGGGAGCTCACTCCAGGGGAAGGGAAGCCAAAATCTGTGCCTGAAGTGCCAGGAGAACCAATCCTGCTCACTCCCCACAGGTCATTTACACCTAAATACTCCTCAGATGCTGTTCCAGGGAAAACGGGGATAATAAATGGGGATTGCACCCAAAGCAGATGTGAGGGACAGTGACACCGTCTGGGCTTGCACATCTGTAATTCAGCTGTGTGGCTCGTGTTGGTGCTCAAGCAATTACACCCAGATTTAATTGCTGGTTGTAATTGTGGTGCAGCTCTCACTGCTGATGCACAGGGAAAGGAGAGGAGGGTGCTGAATGCCAGAGTGCTCGTGCTCCAAAAATAGGGATTTTCTGACAGCTGGTGAGCAGCTCCCCGAGCCAGGGCACACAGTGCCACCCCCCGGCTGTGCTGCTGCCCCCTGGCTGCCTCAGTGTCCCTGGAACAGGCCTGGGGCACTGGGACGGGTCCCTGTGCTCACCCAAACCCTGCTGGGGCTCCCGGGGCTCAGTGCAGTGTCCCGTGCCTTTCCTGGGGGTCCATCCCAAGGCTGCCTTCCCTCAGCTGCTGCTGCTGAAGCTCTGGGGGTGCTGAAACCAGAGGAAATGCTGGCTTTGGGGGCCTTGGAGCAGGATCTCTGTCCCTTCCCCCTGGCTCTGGGGCAGGCTGGGTGCCTGGGGGTGGTTTTGGGGGGTGGTGCTGCTGGAGCTGCCGGGCCTGCCCAGGGTTCCCCCTCCTCCCCTGGAAGGGGATTTTGGATTGCTGCAGTGCTGGTGTTGGGAGCTCTGGAGGGCTGAGGGTGAAGAGAAACCCAAAGAATGAAATGCAGCTCTGGAGAGCTCTGCAGTGCTCCTGCTCTTACCAGGACCTTGGGAGAAGGGGGAGAGGAAACAGGTGCTGGAAAAACCTTTGGAATTCCTCTTCCTGGGGAGGCCTTTCTGCCCTTGCCTCATCAAGGCATTCTTCCAGCTGCCTTTGCACCCTCCTGTTCCATCCCCCCCAGTTATTCCTGCTCCTTCATTCCTGGCTGTCTCAGGAAACCTCTGCTGCTCCTGTCTAGCAGAAATGAATTCACTTGGACACTCTTTGAGCCCAGCTGCATTTTGGAGTGATCCACAAAAATCCTCTCACATTCCCCCTTCTCCTGGTGCCCTCAGGATCTTCAGGCTCCAGAGGGAGGCAGGGATTGGAGTCATAACCAGAGAAAGAAACCTTCCAGAGCCCTTGTTCAGGTCACCCCTCAGACATCCCAGTTTTCAGGGCAGGAATATTTTTAGGTGCTTTGCCCTTGCTTTAATTTTGTCTCTTAATGGGAAACTTGAAGGTAACTGGGCCATGGTGTGGAGGTGTTACACATTTAAATTCCCCCCTCCTTCTCAGCAGTGACAGGAAAGAGCCTGGAAGGGCTGAATGCCTCCTGTACATGAGGCAATGAATTTTCTTGGCTGTGTGCCCCCCAGCCCTTCAGGAAGCTGCTGCACACCGAGTTCTGTGCCTGCTGGGAGCACTGGAGCCCATGGTCACCCTGCCACAAACCCCCTTTCTCCTGTGCTTTGGTTTAAAACCATCAAAATGATGCTGCTTAGAATTCCTCTCATGTCAAGCCTGCCTAAATGTCTGTTTATTCTGTTTATTTTGCCTTTCCTTTGGTACCAGTTAATTTAAATTAGCCCTGCTTCCTTTTGCTCTTCAGGAGATGTTTCCAGCCCCACCTCCAGGATTTTTCCTGCTTCACCTGCAGGAATTGAAGCCTCCCTTTGCCAGGGGCATTCTCCTGGTGCCAGTGATGCAGCAGGTCTGAGCAGAGAGGGGACTCTGCTGCCTGAGAGCTGAAATCCAAATCCTTCCCAACAGAACCCGCCTCACCCTGGGCTTGGGCTGGCACTGGAGCAGTCCTGGATTGAAAAGCTTCCCAGGAAAAACCTGCTGAAGCTGGGACTGAGGGATGTGGGGCAGCAGGACACGGTTCCCTGCTCTGTTGGGGACAGAAGCAGCTGGGTTTGTGTCTGGGGGCAGCCCCGAGCCCTGCAGCAGCAGCAGCAGCGCTGCACAGAGCTCCGGGGAGCTCCAGGAATAGCCCTGTCCCAGCAGGGCAGTTCTGGCACTGCTGGGAGCTGGCCTCTCCTGCCAGCAATGTCATTGTGGCACCCTCCAGCAGGAGTGGAGGTGTCCCACAAACTCCTTTCCCCCCTTTTCCTTTCCCCCCTTTTCCTTTCCCCCCTTTTCCTTTCCCCCCTTTTCCTTTCCCCCCTTTTCCTTCCCAGAGCTGCTTGATTTCCAGAAGCTCAGAGGCCCCCATTTGCTGCAGGTGTTCCTGCCCCTTGCAGGCACAGGGCGTGCAGGATCACCTGGCAGGTGGGGAATGTTCTTCCAGCTTCCCTCAGCTCCTTTTTGTATAAGCCCAGGGGATTGTTTGGATCTGATTCAGGTCAGGTTTTCTGTCTCTCAGAGTATTTTTATGTGGAAAGATGCACTTTGAGTGTCAGTTTTCCTAAATAAACCCCTTGGGTTTGTTCTTGGCCTGTTCTTACCTATCATGGCCATGCTTGGCATCATCCTGGAATGAATGAGTTGGCGTCTGGCTGAGCTTCACCCTTTGCTCAGGGCTGCTGCACAGGCCAGGGCTGTGCTGGAAGTGCTGTTGAATTCCCATGGGCATTGGACAGTGCCTCAGGCATTCCTGGTGTGCCTTTGCAGGAGCTGAAGCCCAGGGTTTCCTACAGCCATGGGTTTCCTGTGGTTCAGAGTCACTTTGATAATGTTACTGTCCAGAAAGGCTCTGAGGCACGAGGTGCTTCCTGCATCCAAACCCCTTTGACACAGGACAGCACGAAGCACGTCAGCTTGCCAGACACTTTCCCAAAGATTTGTGCTGTAATTTTGGGAAGAGCAGGCTCAGCTGCAGCCTGGTGGCAGAGAGGTTTTGTTCCCTTTGAGCAGAGCTGTGAAATTCCATTATTATCTCAGCTTGCAGCTGGAATTGCTGGCTCTGTGTATCCGTGTGCAGGGAAGCCTCCTGTAGGAAATTCCCGTTTCCTGGAGCAGCAGGGCTGGCCTTTGATGGATTAACAGCTCAGAGCTTCCATCACACAGCCAGCCACGTGTGCTGTCATTAGCAGCTGCAGCTTTAAAGGTGGGCCCTGCAGCCCGGGGCCATCTGCTGGGCCAGGGGTCAGCCCAGGCACTGCCCTGAGCCAGCCTGGGCTCACACAGGGTCTGGGGCTGCTCCAGGAGGGATTGGGGCTGCTCCAGGGACACACACAGGGTTTAGGGCTGCTGCAGGAGGGTTTGGGGCTGCTCCAGGGACACACACAGGGTTTAGGGCTGCTCCAGGAGGGTTTAGGGCTGCTCCAGGGACACACACAGGGTTTAGGGCTGCTCCAGGGACACACACAGGGTTTAGGGCTGCTCCAGGGACACACATAGGGTTTAGGGCTGCTCCAGGGACACACACACCCACAGTTTTTCCGTACCATCCCCTCGGTGTGGGAAAGCACAGCTTCAGGGAGCTGGAGGGATTTGTGTCCAGATGAGTGAAAGAAGCCTGTGTGCACTCACCAGCTGCTCTGCTGTCTCGTAGCCACTCCTGACATCACTGGGCACAAGAGGAGTGAGAACAAAAACGAGGGCCAGGAGGCGCTGATGTACTGCAAGTCCGTGGGCTTCCCCCACCCCGAGTGGGTCTGGCGCAAGAAGGTCAACGGGGTGTTTGAGGTGAGGAGGGGCTCGGGGTGTCTGCAACTGCCCGCAGCCCCTGGGGTGAGGGAGGGGCTTTGTGACTTCTCAAAGTGCAGTCCCTACAAAGTGTCAGTGAAGGAGGATATTTCTGACAGCAGTGAGGATGGATGGGGGAATATCAAATTGATATTTATATTGATATGTGAAAAAAGTTGCTCACTGCATTGCTGGGCAAAGTTAAGAACTTACCCTAAAAGCCAGTTGCTGGAATTTGCTACAAACTGCAAGATCTGAGTTATGAAACATGATTTAAAACCACATTGGGTTATAAATTCCTCCAAGTTTCACTGGTTGAGCTCACAAGACTTAATCTGAGCAGGTGGCAGTGATCCCCATTAGAACCTGGGTGATGTGTTTGTTCCATGCAGCCAGTGATGATGTAGTGAGCAGAAAGTGTGACCAGCAGTGGGAATAGCAGAGAGGAGCTGGGAGTTTCTAACCCTCAGTTCCTGTCGCTGCTTGACCTGCCGGGGAGGCAGAATTGGGTGGGTGGAGCCAAAATGTGAAGCAAATGATGGGATGGCATGGGTTGGGATGGCATGGGATGGGATGGGATGGGTTGGGATGGGATGGGTTGGGTTGGGATGGCATGGGATGGGTTGGGTTGGGATGGCATGGGATGAGCGTTCCCTGCTGAGTGTGAGCTGTAGGCTTTGAGGAGTGGCTGAGTGCTGGCAGTGATCAGGCCCCTGGTGCAGGGTTCCCTCCTCCTGGAGAGACAAACACCAGCCTTGGGCTCCTGTTCCCGTGCCACAGAGGCCCCAGAACTTAACCCCGCTGCTGTTTCCCACCCCCGTCCCTTTGCCAGGACATCAACAACTCCTCGGGCAGGTTCTTCATTTCCAACAAAGAGAACTACACCGAGCTGAGCATCACAAACCTGCAGATCAACGAGGACCCCGGCGAGTACCAGTGCAACGCCACCAACCAGGTGGGCTCGGTGTCGGTCACCACCATCCTGCGCGTGCGCAGCCACCTGGCCCCGCTGTGGCCCTTCCTGGGCATCCTGGCAGAGATCGTCATCCTGGTGGTCATCATCGTCATCTACGAGAAGCGGAAGCGGCCGGACGAAGTTCCCGACGGTAAGTGCGCCCAGCGCCGCCTGTGAGGAGCGCGGCCCCGCCCCGGGAGCCGCCCCGCGGGAGGAGCCGTGCGGGAAGGACCAGCGGCCGCTCCAGCTCCTGCCGTGCTCCGCTCCTCCCTCTCCGGACGCGGAGCCCAGAGGGGGCAAGGCCTCAGACTGCGGGGCGGGAGGGGGTTCTGGGTCTCTTCAAAGCTTTGTTGCGTGAGGGGTGGAGCGCTCCCAGCTCCCTCCTGAGACACGCGGGGAGCGCGGGGAGAGCTGGCAGCACCCGCACCCCGGGGCACTGGGCGGGGCTGTGGGGGAACACTGCACTCCAGCTGAGGAATCGTTGCACTTCAAGGGATTGGCGCTGCAAAGGTGCTTCAAAACTAAAATGTGTCCAGGGTTCAGAGATGGGGGGAGGGCTCTTACTTTGCTGTGTAGCTGAATCTGTAGTTAGGGAATGCTCTGGAACCTGTATCTAATTGTAGCCACTCATTAGATTTTGTAAAAATAGGGCTTATTATCAGGTTTGCTGGTAGCAATAATTAATTAATCTGTGTTTGGTACATACAGCTAGTTGTAACTTTAATCTCTGAGCTCCTGCACAGCTTTCCCTGTGCACAGCTGCACTCTGAGGCTGGCTGTGTGCAAGGTGCGTGCTGGGAAGCAGCCTGTAATGCTGCTAGCAGCTT
Organism: Cettia cetti; assembly: GCA_013401135.1. Taxonomy (NCBI): domain Eukaryota; kingdom Metazoa; phylum Chordata; class Aves; order Passeriformes; family Sylviidae; genus Cettia; species Cettia cetti. Next base: position 6,977 of record VZUI01062274.1, read on the forward strand.
ACTCCAGTGTGTAGCAAGGAAAGCTCTGCCAGACTCCCTGGGAGAAGCAGCAGGAACGTCATGGTGCTGCAGGAAGGCGATGGACCCAAGCATGGGCAGCGTGCTGGAGCCATCCTCAGCACCATCCTGGGCTGGCCAAGCCTTTCCCAGTGCGAGCTGCTTCCCAGGGCAGCTGGGGGTGGCTGTGGGGCTGCAGGGGGGCCTGGCCCTCACAGGGCATGACAGCAGAGCTGTGAGGCTGTGCTGTGTGTGGGGTGGGCACTGCCACCTTCACAGGATCCGCAGAGAGGACAGGAGCTCATGGAACACCGCAAATGGAGGGACAGGAGCAGGGCTGAGGCTGGATCAGAGCTGGCTGAAGCAGTGCACCCCTAGAGGAAACCAGCTTTGGTTGTAAGCCTTGAGTAGCACTTACTAACTGCTTACAGAGCATGTGTGGGGCTGCTCTCGGGGTGCAGCCCCCCAGTTGAAGCGTAGTGCATGTTCTGTGCATCACTAACAGCTTCCAGTGGCTCCAGGGCTTGTCCTGCCCTCACTGTGCCCTCAGGGACCTCCACCAGCCCGGAAAACTCGGAACAGACAATTTTCATTTTCCCCTGCACGTCCCACCTCCACATTAGGGATTACAGTTCCCTGCCTTCAGGATTTTCATTGGATGAAGTTTCACAAGGACCAAAACAAGGTCTGGGAATGTGATACACAAATATTCCCTGCAAGCAGCCCCAAATGGACTGAATGCACCAGGAATTGGCTTTGGCCTGACCAGGTCACAGCTCTGGTGGTGGTGCAGGGGGCTCACACTGGAGGTGAAGAGCTGGAGGCAAGAGTTTTCCTGGCTGGTACCCGAGGGGTCCAGGCTCACCATCCCCCTGGAGCTGTCCAGGATGATGAGCCAAGCAGCTGAGGTTACTCCAGGGCTCGCTGGGGCCGCTGTTTTGAAGGCAGAGCCCTGGAGAGTGACATGAGGCACCTCCATGGGGGTCAGATGTTCTCCCTGTCCCCTTTCCTGGAGGAGGAGTCCCTGCTGAGCGTGACAGTCCGTAGCTGTGGATGAGGTTTGCCTGGCTGATGGACACAGTCAGCATCACCCCGCCTCGAGTGCCACGTTCCTTGGCCAGTCGTGCATTTTCCATACTGGCATCCAAGCTTTCTGTGCTGCTGTGGTGGGGAAGGCCCTGGGAGCAGGGCACGCCCAAAGGCACACGTGGGAAATCACCAGCAGCCTCCTGATTCCCACGTGTGCATGTTTGACTTGGGTTATCCTGAATCTGATTATTTTCAAGACACGGTTATGAAATGCCAAAGTTAATGCTGGAGTGCAGCGGCGCGCTCGGCGTTTGGAATTCCAGCTCCCTCTTTCCAAAATCACACCTGCGGCCTCCAGTGCTGCAGGGAGCTGGGGAAGGAGTGTCAGGGAGCTGTGGCTGAGCCAGCAGGCTGAGGGCAAACCCCACAGCCCCCGTTATCCTCAGCATCTGGCACCAGCCAGCATCCATCTCCCCGCTGGCTTTTCCACTCCTGCTGTCAGCGGGATGTGCTCAGCGTTAGGGGCTGTGCTCATGGCAGAGCTCCACGTGAGATGGTGCTACCACAACCACTGAGCTGTTGCTGCCCTTCCTGCTGGGATGGGAATGTTCTTTCTCCTTGGACCTCTCCAAATTTAGACACTGAGATTGCTTCATCATGGCCACCATCACCCCGTCCTTCCAGGGTGGAATAACTCCGGATCCCTTCCCAGTGCCCAGGTTCCTGTGATGTGTGTCAGCCCTGATCCCAGAGCAGGTGTGAGGCTGGATGGTCCCTGTGGATCCGTGCCCAGGGCTCCTTACCCCTTGGCTGGGCACATCCTCCTGCTGGGGATGGCTCTGGCTGGAGATGCTGTAGGTGCTGCACCTGTGGTGTCCCCCCTCTGCAGGGTGTCTGCCACTGTCCCTCAGGAACCCTCTCGTGTCCTGGCCACCATCTGGCCTGAGAGGAATGCACAGAGAACTGCAAATGTGGCTTATTCAGACCACTTCTAAGGATTGTTTTTAAAATTTATAGAAAACCAGTGCTGCTAAACATGGCCACTTCCTGTGTTCAGGAAAATCCAAGGCTTTTGGAGCAGAAGGAGCTGTCAATGAGCTGCCAGAGCACACCTTGGCTCCTCCTGGGGCAGTGCAGGATGAGCTGCTGGGTTTGGAGCCTGCTGGGAGCTGCAGGTGCCCGTGATGGGCTCTCACCTGTGCTGTGCCCAGGTGATTCTTCAGGGCTGGCTCAGTTAAAGCTGCACAAATGGCAGCCCTTGGGGTGTGCTGGGTCAGCTCCTCAGGTGACACCGGTCTGGTGCTGAGCACAAGTGCCCCGTTAGTCCTGGGTGAGGTGACCGGTGGGACAGAAGCATTCTCTGGGTGAGAGGATCCTCAGGTGTCAGGAACTTTCCCCCAGCTCTTGGGAACTCAGCCTGGCCAGCCCAAAGAAACAATTGAATGAATTCCCTTTCCCTCTGATCTCTGTGTTCTGCAGCCTCAAATGCGGCTGGCTCAGCGTGCCCAGGCTCCATCCCTGGGAGGCTGGGCAGGGTGATGGACTCCTGGGTACGCTGGGAGCAGGTCTGTGTTCCCAAAACACTTCCCAGTGTAGAGATGTTCCCTCTGCTGGAAGAGGGACGCTCCTTTAACTTTGGCATTTCCTGACTGCAGGGCTGGGTTTTGCATGGACCTCGCTTGGTGTGTCGGGTGAGCTGCTTGGTGTGCCTCAGGCCAGGGCTGCTCAGGAGCTCTCTGCTGATGTTTCCTCCTTCTCAGAACTCTGAATTGGGAGTTGATTCTTTTTCCTGCCGCTGGAGAGCAGGAAAAGGAACGTTGCACCCGTGAAATGCCTGTTCCCACCAAAACAGCGGCATCAGGGGGTGCCCGGCGCAGGGTCTGCTGCGGAGCCTGTGCATGAGGGCTCCTCCCAGCACATCCAAATCCGTGCTGGAAGGAGGAAGGGAGAGAGGGCAGCTGGTGCTTGAATTGAGAACGTGAGTTCTGATTGCCTCAGGCCCGGTGAGGCAGCATCCAGCTCGCCCCGTCCCCAGGCAGCGCCAGGGGCTGGCAGAGCCGGAGGGGGCCGGCCACGCGCAGCTTCCGTGGCTGTGGGGGAGAGCTGCATGAGCGTGGCATGCCCTGGCACGTGGCTGCATGCCCGGCGGGAGGCGGTGCCAGCGGGAATGCCGGGCTGCTCCCCTGGAGGAGGGAGAAGGGAATGGCTTTGTTCCTCTGGTACAGCTCCAGCTGCTCAGGTTCCACGGGCAGAGCCATCAGGCAGCACCACCTGAGTGTAGCGTAGCAAAGGTTCCCTAAGGCAGGGGGCTTTCTGCTGGCCTTGGATCAAATAGTCTAAAACCAGCACGGCCCCTGGGTTAAAGGGTCTCTTCTGGGGTAAGTAGAAAGTAAAAACCCCTTGGCTCCATTCCCCATAGGAATGGGAGTGGTTTTTACTTGTGAATCCATAGTCCTGGTCTCGAGTCCAAGGCGTGAGGTGACTGGGTTATAACATGTCCTTTTCATTCTTCCCCTCTCATTCCTCAGCCTAATCCAAAGACTTCCCATAAATGTGTTTCTTTTCCTGGCTCTGCAGAAGCTCCATCCAAATCCCCACATTCTTTCTAACCCTCTTTTGCTTTTTTCTTGACTTTCCCTGTTCCTGCTATTACTGTAAGTAATTGAAAGAAACCAACTGTTCTTACTGCAAGCGTTTACCTTTTGTAACCAGTGATTTCGGTGGGGTTTTTTTCCCTTTTATGCACATCTTTCTCTCCCACACTTAAAATTTGTCAGGGTGAGCAAATTGTGAGGCAGGTACGTAGTGAGGTCACAGCCATCAGCTGTTCCTGGCAGCATTGTTGTATCCCAGTGGGAAGGGACCATCACACAGGACCCTGAGCTGTCACAGGCTCTGGCTGCTCCTCCAGGGCATTAAGCTGCCCCTGGATCCCTGCAGTGCCCCAGGCCAGGCTGGACGGGGCTTGGAGCAACCTGGCACAGTGGAAGGTGTCCCTGCCCATAGCAGGGGGTGGCACTGGATGGGCTTTAAGGTCCCTTCCAACCCAAGCCAGTTTGGGATTGATTCTCTGCAGGTTTTAAAGCATGAGGTGAGATGTAGAATCCCTTCAGAAGCAAAAATGGGAATCTTAGTGCTGGAAGAACCCGCTGGTGTTTCATTTTTACTTCCACCAGTCACAAGATGCTACCCAGGATTAATTTGATACTAAAAATAAACCCTGGAGCTTTCCAAAGGCGGTGAAAGAAACTGAGTGACATGTGAAATGCCTTGTAAATTAAGGCTGAAAGCAGGGGGGGCACTGAAAACACATTCCCATGCAAGTGGAGGAGCTAAGGGAGATCTACTTGTCATCATCCTCCAATTTTAATTCCCAGATATTTTTGCCTGCAGGGGTTGATTCCGTGTGCTAAAGACAAGCAGCATTTCCCCCATGTTGGTTCAGAAATGTGCGGTTTTGGGAGCCCATGGAGCAGGAGAGCCTGGCTGTGGGGTTCTGGCTGTGTTCTGTACCCAGGGGGGTTTGCAGCCTGCAGAGATCCTGCAGGAGCGGCTTGGTGTGCGCAGCGGCCGCTCCCGCAGCGCTGGGGGCCGTCCCCTGCCCCAGGTGTTCCTGGCTGTTCTAGAGCAGGGCTGTGGCATTAAAGCTTGGGCTTATATTGATCTTGTCGGTTACTATGACTTCTTTTTTTTTTTTTTTCCCCCTTCAATTGCATCATACCCTTAAAAAATGGTGGTAAGTGAGAGCTCTGCATGCTTTGGAGTTTGTTTAACCTCCGCTTCAGTCTATACAACGCACAAGTCATAACGTTAACACTCTTGAAAACTTCCTCATTCACGTTCACGACTAATTTGGATTTCAGTTTGCTGTTTTGAACCTTTTCTTTAGTCTGATTTTGTACTGGTTTTTCTGTTGTTCTGTTGCCCCTGGTTTCGCTGAGGGTTCGGTCTGTGTCTGTACTGTACTGGGGATGCTTTTCCAGCTGACCAGGGATTTCCCTCGGTCCTTTTATCTCTGGTTTAGGTTAGAGATGGGGCAGGGAGGAGTGGTGGGGATCCACCATCTGGTTAAAGTATTCCAGTAGGCTTTTTTGCGGGATCTTTGTGAGGAATCACCGACGGCAGCCTTTATAAATGTGAAGCTTCTTTTTTTTTTTTTTCTTTTTTTTTTGCTTTTTTTTTTTTTTAGACAACACAAACTTACTGATCTGAAATGGGCATTTAAACCTTTGAGCAGAGAAGGGCAAATGGTTCTTTTGTAGTGAGTGTCCACGGTGCAGTTTGATATTGCTGAAGTCCAGCCAAACAAACTCCCAAAGCTGTCGATGGTGCTTGTTGGAGCCGGGCTGGGTCTCAGAGGCAGCGCTGCCCTCCCAGGCTCGGCCCGCCCCGAGCGCGGAGCTCGGCTGCTCTCGGATCCTTGATTCCCAAAGATGTTTGTGGAAGGAAGCCGTAGATTCCTCTGCTGTGCTTTGTGTTTGAGTACCTGATGTGTCTCTGTATATCTCACTGTATATACAACAGCACATTGATGTCTGGCTGTCCTTCCTAGTCCCAGTTCTCTGTACCGTGTCCGATAGTTACTGTTGCTGGTACTGGAATTCTGTGGACACCGGTGTGTCGCTAGTCTGTTACTTTGGCTGTAAAGCTCTTGGTTTGTGGTTAGTTCTTTATTTTTGAAGTATTTTTTGTTCTGGTCACTGTCTGTGCTAGCGGTGGCTTTGCCTCTCCGTTGCCTCGAAGGCCCAGGTGGAGTAATGTCCCCTCTCCCCGACATTACTCCTGGCGTGTGCTCATGCGGATGCCTACACTGTAAGACTGTAATTTCCATAACTGCTTCATGTGCACTAAGCACCCTTGTGGAATCCTGCTGAGAGTTTCTCAAAGACTTCCCTGAAAAATCCTCCGGCACAAGGTGGGAATGGCAACTGCCAAGTGCCAAAACCAGCAGGGCCTGAATTGGTCCCCCCAAAATCCATCTGTGGGAGCATTAGGTTCCTGGATTGACTCTTGTACTGTTGTGTAAATGCATTTCTGTCTTCTGTACTACAGCGTTGGGAGAAAACAGTGTTTGAGAAGTCCAAAAAAAAAGCCCAATTGGTCATGAGAGTTAATATGAAACATTCCTCATTGGCAGATTCCCCCCTGCCAGTTCTTAACCGAGTTTTGCCAGGGGCCATGGGCAGGACGATGCTGTCAGCCCTCTGCAGCTGAGGCGTGTCCGGAGGTGTCCCAGCACCCCAGCTCCTCCTGGTGACATCAGATGCTGCTGCCCAGGGACCAGAATCAAGTGCTCCCCTTCAGCCTCCTCCAAACCTGGTCCCTTCTAATTAAACGTTGAGAAAAATGGGGAATGTAGAGGTTGTTTTATCCTTGGGGGAAAATGAGTATGGGGTATGTACCCTCTGGGGTATATACCAGGAGTGACCCATCAGCAGAGAAAAAAATAGCTTAAAAATTAAAATACATATTCCAAAAAAAGTCAATGCAAGCAAACATCCAGCAGGATTTTACAACTGAACCGTTGGTATGTCTCCTCATCTATCTTTTATGAGATTGAACCACTGGAACTTGGGGACAAGATGAGTCTTGACCATGTTGCACCAATCTGTCCGCTACAGTTGCAGTCCTTCATGACCAGCATTCCAAGTGTTAACTAAACCCATTGAAGCAACATACCTGCCATTAAACCCGAATCCAGAGCAGTAACTCCATGATCCTTGCACTCCCGACTGGAATGGCCTTTGATGCTGTAGATAGATCAGTTTGCTGCTCTCACTGTGGCCCCCTGCAGACACTGACTCTCTTTTTCTTTCCTTCCCTTGTCTCTCCCTGGGTGCATCGGGATGTTTGCTGCAGATGATGAACCAGCTGGGCCAATGTAAGTGTGTTTTTGGGAAAAAAATACTCTGGGTTAATCTGGGGGGTTGTGGGAGGTGATAAATCATAGGATGGATATTGCATGTGACATTACAGATGGTGTTGGACCGTCTGGTGCGTTTCTTAGCATTAGAGGAAAGAAAGCAGCATCCTGCTAGAAAACAAATACTGTGCTAAATACAGAGTCTAAAACTGTGTTGCCTTCAGCCAGTTAGAGGGAGGAAGACCCAAACACTGTTTAATGCAGTACAAATAATGTCCATTTTCCCTGTACCTGTGACTGATTTTTGGCACATTTCTCTCATCCCTTTCTCCAGGAAAACCAATTCTACAAACAATCACAAAGACAAAAACTTACGTCAGAGAAACACAAATTAAAAATGCTCATCATGTAAGTATTGCCTGCGCCCGGCCGGGAGCGGGCAGGCCCAGCCCTCCTGCCCGGAGCGCTGGGGGCGCGGCAGCAAACGCGTTCCCTGGATTTAAACATTCCTGCTGCGCCTCGGGGAGCGCGGGTGGGGGGAGCACACCTTGATTGCCTCCAACAGGAGGGTGGTTTCAGGAGCTGCTTGCTCAAATGTAGACAAAGCTGCCGAGCCCTCCTGCCTGCCCTCCCAAAGGCGGAGCTGGGGCTGTCGGCAGCGGTGCCCCGCGGGAGCGCAGCGCGGGGATTGCAGGCCGCGGCGGCTCGCGCTCTTCACCATTGACTAGCACCTCTTTCTCGTTTCTTTTTTAGAGCTTTAAGTTTCTGAGAGACTGATGGCAATATGACCTGCTAAATTTAAGGGTTGGAACTCTTGGTTCTAGAACTCCAGTTCTGTCTGATTTCTTTTTTTTTTTTTTCTTTTCCTTTCCAAGTGAGCAACAATATGACTGTCTAACGCATGCCTTATTTAGCCTCTCCTGCAAGGATGACCTAGCCAGATGAATTTTAATAATGCTTCCGTGTAGAAGGTGTAAACTCTTTTGGGCTTGATGTGCTGTGAATGTTGCTTTTTTTTCCTCCTTTCCTCTCTTTACATGAGCAGTAGCCAGGCGGGTTCACGCATGCGCTGTTTTTTACTTCCTGTAGCTGTTAAAATTCGGCACCGCTCAAACCGCACCGCTGCCATCTAGTGAGACTTCTTTTGTAAAGTACAGCAAAACTTAAGAGATATATACAGTATATATTTATATTTGGGGGAGGGGAAACCAGAAGTCGTTGTGGTTCATTTTGAAGCTGCTGATATTCATTCCTTACTGTATGGCTGGAAGGAGGGAGCGATGCCGGGCCGGCGCTCGCTGCGGGGACATTGGGATTTCCTTAAGGGCTTTAACCATGGAGCGCGGGGTGTCCTGTTGGGCGTCGGGGCTGGGTGGTGCCAGGGGCTGCCGGTGGTGGTGGGATGCAGTTGGAAACAAAAACAAACCTTCAGTTTATAAATATATATATATGATTGCTTTTTAAGTGATTTTTTTTTTGTTAACTCATGTAAATTCTCAAATCCTTTTGCACTGATGTGTTCGACATATTCTTGTACATTCAATTCAGGCAAACTTTTATAATTTTCTTTTTTTTTTTTTTTTTGTTTAAATGATGAAACGTTACAGCATGGTGATATTCTATGCAACTAGTTATTCCTCTTTAGTTTGACACTGTAATTTCTCATGATTTAAAGATTGTAGAAATAGACCTACCAGGGTTCTCATGATGTGCGTAACTGTAGCTGCATGAACTCGTGTTCTGTGTATTTGTTGAAGTGCAATGATGTATAAAAAGTGGATTCACCTGTTTTTAAAAATAAAACACCGACAAAAAACCGCTGTAGGCCTTGTTTTTCAACCTTTAATCACCGGAGCCGCGCTCAGCCCAGGAGGGCCGGGCGCGCCTCATTCCTCGGCCAGTGTGTGCAGCTCCCTCTCCACGTCCTGCACGAAGGCTGGGAAGTGCTGGTCCAGGAGGCAGAGGCGGATGAAGGGCCGCAGCTCACGGGCGCTCCAGGCCGGGTGCCGCAGCGCCGGGGGCAGCTCCGGCCGCTGCCGCAGCGCCGACTGCAAAGGGAACGCTGGGAGGGGGCGCTGGCCTCGGCCCAGCCCAGCCCAGCCCAGCCCGGGGGCAGCTCCGGCCGCTGCCGCAGCACCGACAGCTAAGGGAACGCTGGGAGGGGGCGCTGGCCTCGGCCCAGCCCAGCCCAGCCCAGCCCTGCTGCAGGCTGGGGCTGCCTGCCTTTGGTGCTCTTGGAGTGATTGCTGTACGTGAGCTTTTCTCAATGCCCACGTGTAGCTTTTACGCAATGTCAAATGCCCCAGCACTAATTTCAGTTGGAAATTTACCCTGGAAATGCAGATTTCCTGGCTGCCTTGGCTTCCTGGTGGGTATCTGCTCTGCAATCGGTGTACACCCTTTACTGTACAGGGATAACCAAGTGTGCACTTCAAAGTTTTTCATTTAGTCAAATGTCTTTCAGAAGTTAAGTGTGGGGCTTTTTTGTTAAAATATCCTTTTCATCCCTGTTTAATCCCCTCTCCCATCTTTTTCCTGTAGTGGTGGGAGAACTCTGGGCATCGTGGCACTGGGGTTGGAATGAGGAGACCTTTGAGGTCCCTTCAGTCCAGCCCAGTCTGGGATTCTGTGCTCACCCAGTGACTACAAAAAAAGGGTAAGGAAGACACAGAGAAGCAACTGCACAAAACCAGAAAAGAGCAGAGTTTTCTGCTCATCTGCTGCACTGGCCTCAATTCCCAGTAAATGAGCAACAGTTGACTTCAGGGATTTACCCAGAGCTGCTCGGTGAAACTGGATATGGGGATCCTTTGCTGTGGGTTGAGAAGGGCCCAGGGAAGCCTCAGAGCCCCTGGCAGAGCCTAAAGGGGCTCCTAGAGCTGGAGAAGGACTGGGGACAAGGGCCTGGAGTGCCAGGACAAGGGGCAGTGGCATCCCACTGCCAGAGGGCAGGGATGATGAGCTATTCTGTCACTCCACGACTGATATTTTCAGGCTTCAGCTCTGATCTGCACAAATCACTTCTGCAGAGTCAAAGCAGTGCCAGAGCCATTCATTTGGATGTTGCCTCTGGGTATATCTTTGCTCTCAGTGTGTCATTTGTTCCTATTCAAATGGGGTGATTACAGCACCAAACACCTTGTTTTACTGCTTATTCCTGGCTGTAGATCATTCCACAGAGCCAGTGTTTTGCTGGTGTAATGATGGCATCCCAGTGTTGAGGAAAGGCATTTCCCAGATGGAAAATGGAATCTGAGACAGCTCATTCTCAGCCTCAGTTACAGACCCTGAAGAGGAGATGTTTGTTTTTTACCTGTGCGAGCTGTGCTACAGATCTTCTTTCTCCAAGGCTTGTGCAGGAGTCTGGGAGAGGCTCATCTGGCTAGAAAATACCAAATGCAAATAAGGGCTTGTTACCAAGCAGAGTGTGGGTATGTGCAGGGGGGGAAGCAGTTCCATTTTTAGTGCTGACAGGAAGGGAATGTGCTCAGCTACCTTCTGCAGTAAAAAGGCATCTTTTTATGGAACCTGCATGCACATCTGCTCCAGTCTTTAAAAATGAAAGACATGACAGTTTAACTACAGGCCCTTATAGTTCATGGCTAAACTGAAGTTACAAACTACTTCCTAGGAGTAACTTCAAAGAATGCTGTGTATGGATGCTCACAAGAGCACACTGCTTTCTTTTCCATGGATCTAAATACCCAAGAGAGCAGATTTGGGATTATCACCCTGGAAAATCTGTCTCTGCCTTTTCCAGTTACCCCAGGACTCTGCCTTGGAGAGGAGAACATTCTGTTCCTCCTGCAATGCTTTAGATGTGCCAGGTTAGGCTCAAACTGTAAATAGTCATAGCAGCTATTACCAGTGCAAAGCGGAAGCAGGTAACCACAGAAAAGGCAGGATGCAGCGTTACCTTGTGGCTCTGATCATTTTTTACCCTGTGTAACTCATTTCCCAGCTCCTATTTCACGCAGAGGCTCTCGGAGCTGTGAGGCTGCCATGTGCCTGGGGTGTGTGCTCACTTACTGCCCGCTCAGGGTCCATGCCCTGGGTGTCCTGGCTGAGGCTGTGGCCGAGCTGCTGGCTGTGCTCCTCGGGCCCCTGCACTGGCACGTGCTGCCTGAGCTTCTGCACGCAGCTGCAGCAGTGCTCCTGCATCTCCTCCCTGCAGCTGCCGCCGAACTGCACGCGGAACATGCGGCACTCGTTCTGCTCAGACACACAGGGAACTCAAATTAACTTGGAACCCCCTCAAACCACTTGGATTAAATCTCTGTTTGTTGGAGTTGAGAAGGCAGTAGATTTGTGGATCGCTGCACTGATTTAAAAACAAATAAACAGGTTTTCCCTGCTGTATTTTCATTTTTCCCAGCAGCTTAACCAGAAGACTGTGATTTGAAAAATCAGATAAAAATATGCAAGGAAAAGGGTAAGTGATGCAGGGCCACCTGTCACTAATTCAAGTGAACAGACCTTGCCAGGACTCAGCTTTTATGTGTAGCAGGAAAATTAAGTTTTATTGTTGCTGCAGGTAGCATCCTGTAAGGGTGTGCCAGCTCTGCACAGGTATTTGTGACAAAAAATGACACAACAGTGAGCAGAAGTTAACTCTGGATCTGAAGTAGAAATTCTGGGCATGGCATGTTCCAGGTAGGATTTTCCTGATGCATCCAAGTCAACCCTACCTGGCCTGCCTGTGTGTAGCCAAACCAACACATTCAGTTTGGCTCTCACCTAAATGTTCCTTCAACAGAAACCAACACGTTGAATAGGAGGGCAGGAAATTCAAATCCCTTACTTCAAAGAGTGAAACGATCCTAGAAATTACTGAAAAGTCCCAGAGAGCTCTGACCCCCCCAGAGCAGGTCGTTGGGCTGTACCATAATAGATATTTTTAAGTAAGTGCCTCAGGTTCAGCAAACTGCCCTGAAATGGGGATGGGAGTCAATGGTGTGTGATAAGCTTGGCCTGAGCACCTGGAGGTGGCATAAGGTACATATTCAATGTTCAGAGAGTGAATTAATGGAACTTTCTGTTTGATCATGAAATTTCAAATGTAAAAAACCTGAAGTACTAGAAAAGCAGCAAATTCTCCTTAGCCCAGCCTGGCTTATTTAGGTCTTCATCTTCCTGAGGTTCCAATGTCAAGCCCATTTTCAATGCCCATTTAAATTCCACACTGCTGGGCTGCTGGGAGGCGAGTGCAAGGACACCTCTCACTTTCAAGTTCCTGTCTCAGAGATGAGCCAGCTCCTCCTGACAGCCCCTGTGTTTACATCCCTGCTCTTGAAGATGTTTGAATCACAGAAAGAGATTTTTTAGGGCAGGGTAAGCACAAAAGCCTGTCTCAGTGCTTTTTAAAGGGAGAAAGTCAAACTAATGTGAAGTGTAGCACTCATTTTCCAGTGCCCAGTTGGATCTGCCCTCATTTGCCAATGGCCAGTTGGATTAATTAAGGAACTGGGGCAGCCTCCCAGACCCAGGCACTGAGCTGTGGGATGCCAGACAGGTGAGTCCTGATTTCAGTGACAGAAGAGGAGCTGAGGTGGAGTTTCTTTGGGACACTTTCAAAGAGCACTTGGCTTGTTTAGGCCCCCAAATCAATTTTGAGGCTGAGCTATTTGAACTCCCTTGGATTTCTCACAAGGACTGTTAAATACTTTAGCTTGCAGTTCATAAACAACAGTGGACCTTGAAAAGTAAACACTGTTCCTGTGTGGAAAGAGAGCTGTGAGATGTCAAGGTTTATAGCATAAACTGAGGACTGGGCAGTCACACCTGAACCACACAAGAGCTGAAGTATTCAAGAACCCTGAGGTCATGGAATCATTAAATTTGCACCTCTTCCATGCTGTGATTGGGGGCTGAGCTCCAGGAAAACAGTATGAAGGGAAATGATTTATTGTCAAATTAAGAACATTCACCTTGTTCCTGTTCATAGTTTTGAAGCTCATTCTGCTGGCTGAGAGCCCACAGTGCCCTACTGAAGCCATATTTGAAGTGAAGAGTAAGTTGCACTGTAAATGCAGTATTAATGACTTACAAAAAACAAGGAGTGTAAGATAAACCAGAAAATTATTATAAAGATGAGCACAGAAGCTGCATCCACTGTTAGGATACAAAGTAGAGTGTAGAACCACTGCCACTAAATCCAGTTGAAGTTGTGTGAATTCATGATAAGTAAACACTGAGATGCACCAAATGAATTTCAGACTGTTAATATTCCTCCTTTCCTGAGCTGCCCCTCAGAGCTTTGCTCAAGCCTCACAGTGTGATGTGGGCTTTGTCTTGCTGGTGAGGAGCAGCAGAACCCTGAATGCTGCACTGGGGGATTGGCTCTGGTAACTGGGAAGGAACAACCTGCTGGTTCATCACAACAAATTCCTGCCCCAGCTATACTCAGGTTTTCCAGGTTTTCTAACAAGCTGACAGAAGGCAGAGTGCAAGAATGTTTCAGTTTCAAGCATAACCCAGGAATTTAAAACACTAAGATACTTACAGACTATCAGAGTTCATCCAAGAACAAAAACCCCTCACATTTTTACATAAATTGGTAAGAAGAGAGTGCTGTTTGATTATTAAAGGCAAACCAACCACTTTTCATCAGAGACCAGAGACCCATGTCCATTTTGTTTCCTTGAGCACCAGATACCTTAACCAGCAGCCTGCTGCTGCTGTGCCAGGAGCCACAAAATGGCTCAGGAACTGCTTGGTTAGAGTTTGTTTGCTGAAGTGCAGTCTGACTCAGAGTTATGTTGGAAGAGATTTGCTTCATCTTTTTGTTAGCTGTGGCAGATAGACTGTGAAATAAAACTAGTCTGGCTGTTTAAGCAGTTAACTCTCAGAGAGCAGGCTAAAAACTATTAGTGGTTACAAAGGATTATTCAATCCATTCTTGTTTAGTAGCTAGAGTAAAAAAAATATCTAATTTACATAGATAATTTATATCTTCTAGTTTAATTTAGCCAAAATTGAGAGATTTGTTACATGTTAGGAATGTTCCAAGCAGCTGAGCTCACCTTGGCCTGTGCCTGGAGCAGCAGGCACTCTGCTTTCCTCACTATCTTCAGCCACTTGTGGGAGTCAATCAGGGAAAAGCCTTCCTGAAATAAAGCACAAACCAGTGGCACAGCAAACAGCAGCACCCCGGAACGCGTTTAAGTTCTGTGATGTAATTAAAGCCCTAATGAAGATCAGTCACTGCAGTTGTGCAGTTTTTGTGGCTGTCAAACAGCTGCCACTGTGGAAGTTTTACCACTCCAGGGATTAAATCCAGTAACAACACTGTGTCAAGGTATGTTCTAATTTCCATATCTCTCTAGGTTTAGATTTGTGCCTGCTATGAAAGCCCCAGAAAACCAGACTAAAGCAGCTGCAATTGGAGCTTTGAGTGCTGAAGTTGCCCGGGAGGGCAGCAGAGGGCAGGCGAATCCGGGGAATGGCACAGCCCCGCTTTATCCCGGCCCGGGGGCCGTGGCTCCAGGGGGCACTCAGGGAACCCAGCTTCGTTAATTGGATAAAGATGTTTTCACACTCCAGTAGCATCACTGTCAGTCTCTTCAAACTCGACAGACTGCTCAGCCTCCTGTAAAAACACCCCAGGAACGGGAAAAACAACTGCAAGGCAACGGGCTGTGTCTCCCAAGGCACCCTGAGCCATGACTTAGCAAAGTCCAGGGGAAAACGTCAAACAATTCATCAATGTTATGGCAGGGAGGAAATCAGGCACCTGTTTTATCCCAACTCACAATACTTTCAATGACCAAGGGCTTGAGCCCAGGCTGCTTCCTAGAGGTCCAAAGGGTCAAAGCCCACAGGTCATGTCCATCCTGAAGGGCCTAGCAGTGTTTGCCACAGTCACCATCCACCTTAGGGGGGTCCAGGCTGGAAAACCATGTGCCATTATTGTGGAGCAGGCATCCCCTCAGTGCCTCTGCTCCTTTACTGCGCTGGCACTGGCTGAAGCATGTAAACTGTCTCATGCAGCAAGGGCATGTGGATTTTTAACTGCACTTTACAGAGGAATCTCTCAAAAGCTGTGAAGAGTTGAAGCAAAGGCAGACTGGATGGCAGACATCTGCTGTGACAGACTCCAGAATGTCAGGCAGCAGGGAAGCACCATTCCCAAAAGGTCTGGCGTCAGAGGGAGAGAAGAATTCCCTGGCTGCTGTAAGAGCAGGTGCTGACAGCAGCTAAGAGGGCCGGGCCCCTGCAGGGTCTCTGCCCTGAACACACTCCCAGTGCTCCAAGGCAGGAAAGGCCTGAAGGTCAAAACAACAGGGAGAGATCACTTGGTGAGCAACGGGGAGAGGCTGCACCAAGCCCCAAAATGCTGTCAGTGAGGCAATTCTAACCCATTCCTTCACTAGACCACTTTCAGTTGTGGCCACTGGTGCTTGTCCTGTTCATTTCAAGTAGATTCTCTTTTGGAGGCACACCAACTGTTTATTTAAATTTAGCTATTCCCGTATTCAGTCTGGTTTTACAGTGTTTTTCCTTTCACTGGAGATGAAGGTTGAACAAATGTTATCTCCTTAAAATAACAACTGTTTTCAAAGAAATTATAAAAGGCAGTCACTGTTTAAATTTCCTACAAACTATTTTATTGATGTTTCCCAGGTTCTTTTATATGTTCTGTTTCTGAGGTAAAACAAATGGGAAAAACCAGCATCGGGAATTTTTATTTATGTACTCTTGATTACCCAACCCCAATCCTCAAATTCAATTTAACTGAAATTGAAGTTTAATCCTTTTATTTAAAAAATAATTTCCCCTGTATTCACAGAATCACTGCCTGGTTTGGGTTGGAAGAGACCTTAAAGCCCATCCAGTGCCACTCCCTTCCATGGGCAGGGACACCTTCCACCATCCCAGGCTGCTCCGAGCCCCATCCAGCCTGGCCTTGGGCACTCCAGGGCTGGGGCAGTGCCTGTGAAATCAGGCGAATGAATTCAGAGCAACGAGAGGGAAGAACACAGTGCACGTGTCTCCTGAGCCGCCTGGAAGCCAGCGGGACTCTGCCAACACCCAGGAGCAGGGGGTGGGGCAGAGGCCGGGAGCTGCAAGGCAGGATTTTGGGATTGCAGGATTTTGGGATTGCAGTCCGCGGTGCCTTTCCAGGTGATGGACTGGCTCTGGACATGGGCGGTGACACAGAGAAGAGCAGCGTTCCCCTGGATTGGTGCTGCCACCACGCTGCCAGAGTAGGGAACAGAGCAGCTGGTCCTGCTCCCCTGAGCAGGCAGCACCCGGAGCCGCTTTAGTCAGCTAGGCAGGGACAAAGGCAGATGGCAGTGGAAGATTAATCAGAATATCCCCAAAGTGCAGCACAGAATGGGGCAGGGACACAAGAGCCCAAACGTTCACCGTGAGAAGAGGGAAACGGCAACACTTTATCAAGTTTGGTCATCAATATTCAGTCAGGCACATGCTCCTGTTGTTGTCCACGACTGTAACAAAAGAAAACTCTGTCCTACACCTGTCACCAAAATCTAACTTTCTCAGAAAGAGGACGGAGTGGAATTAAGCTGAAGGAGAACACAAAGCAAGATGTTTCCCAAATGTTTTGGAAGCAGGCAAGATGTGACCACAGCTGCCATGAGGCAGGAGCCAGAAATGCTGATCCAGCCATCGAGTCCAGCACTGACTGGGAAATACTTTTGTTCTGACTTCACATTTCAGCAGTCAGAAACCTGCTGTGTAATGAGGGCTGTGAGCTGTGGTGGAAGGTATTGTGTGTGATTTATGAATATTTTTTATTGTAGCATTTAGAAACCCTGTGGTGCTAAACAACACAGAATAGATTATATGTTTTGTCAGACTGCAACCCTATCTGAAAGGAAAATGACTCTGTATCTAAGAAATGTTATTTGTGTAGCAGTTCAGCTATGCTGGCTTGCACCAGTTAGTTTGGATTCACTCATGCACAAGCCAGATGTTTTCAAACAAAACTGTGTAAACAATATATTGCTTAGGAGGAAAAGCTTTTTCTTCCTTGGTCACAAACATGATGTAGCCTGCCCTTAAATCACCACCAGTATTAAAAAAGACAAACTACGCCCCAGAATGCTACAGAGAGACACATTCTCCAGTCTGGGCTGCCTCTTCTAACAGTCCCATGAAATGCAAAAACACCAGTTTGCTCTCCAAGTTCACAGCTCAAAGGAATGTATGCATTGGATCATGTTATGGATTAAGGACTCAGCTGGGAACGTGCATTTGCAGGAAAGGATGAGGTCAGCTTGAGATGGAAGGAGTTTTATTGTATGAATTCATAGTGCACAGCTGCCAGGGGGTGCTGGCTGGGAGAAAAGCTCCAGGCCTTGGACAGCATCCTGCTTGCACCACTGTGACACACACTGGGCAGCACCACGGGACACAAGTCCCTGGCAAGCACAGCAATCTACTTCCAAAGTTTCAGGGAGGCACCTGAGACAGTTCCTTAAGCCTTGCCTTTCCCAAGGTAAGGTAGCACTACAGCAGAGGGGAGCAAACCTCACCCAGCTCCCTCAGGGCGCCTCATGGGGCCGAAGGAGGGATTTGGGAAAGCACTTTTGTGGGAATGGGGGAAGCTGTGCTGCTCTGAGCAGCCTGCCAGCTCCTGCAGTGCTCCCCCAGCCTCCAGGGATGGCTTACACAGCGTGCCACTCTTCCCAGGCACAGAGGCACTGCCCACCCTGTGCACAGCTCCAGCCCTGGGGGACAGAGCCATTATTCACTGCCTAGGCTTAAGGGTGCTGTGTTAAGCTCAAATACCCACATTTGGAGTTGTGATATTATGGGCATTATTGCAATTGAACGTTTATACTGCACAACACCTTGCTTTTTCTTGGCAGTGCCTAATTTGGCACCAGAACAATGGTGATGTTATTTCCAGGTGTGGTTGTGATCACAAGAGAACAGAGACAGTGGAGTTGCAAGGACTGTTGTTAACCATTCCCTCAGGAGACAGGAAAATAAAGATGTGTGAGCAGGGAAGCTTGTGAAGGATGGTCAAGAATCATACAGGATGTTAAAGAACAGGCAAAACTGAGATGTTTTCAGAAAACTGGAGAAGGTGTTTACAGGTAATGGTGATCACTTTAATAAGGATTTTGTTATTAGTAAGTTATTATAATTAAAAAAGCTGCACATGCTTGAAACATGGCAGATTCTAAATCAAATGCTTGCATAAATCTGAAAAAATAGCAATTTTTAACTCTTTGCCTTCCTAAAAGAGATGGAGTTGCCATTTTACACTTTTTTTCCTAGAATAAGCAGTTACCTGTTTACAAAGTAAAAATTCTTCATTGATGACTGTAGAATAAAGTTGTGAAAATTAAACTTTTAACATCATTTCACTCCAGTCTTCATTACTACCTTGTAATACACCTGGAAGCAGAATTTTTTGTATCTATTTCCAATGTCTAAGTAAGGCCAAATACATCAGGTTTGATTTCTGCAGTACGAGCTGTCTTGAAAATTGAGTCAAGATTAGAAAAGCCAACATGAACCAAAAAAACCCCAACCATAGATCCCCAAACAAGACAACCAGTAGAGTGAGAGAAGCTCAAAGTTGTCCCTGCAAACATTCCCAACCCTACCAATCAAGGCAGACAGACAGCAGTAAGGAATAAAAGGATGTTAGGCTTTGCATTTCCCTTTTTGTACCCTCAAATCTTGCTCTTAAGCCTGTTTGATTGTGGCAGAGAAGACAGGGGGGCAGAACTCATTAAGCAGAGTGCTCTGTGTGTACACAGGCAGGGAAGCTGAAGGAGGGAGGAAATCCAGGAGAATGGCTTTGGCCAAAGTGCAAACACTGCCTGCAGGAGCAGGGTTGTACATGGCTACAGATCACACTGACAGCAAAGACAAGCCCTCACCTCAGCACACACCTCGACGCTTCAGAGTGGCAACCTCAATTGTTTTGGGTTTTCTTCCCAGTGACATCTGTCCAGGGACACAGAGAGGGGAACTGGGTGCCCAGGGGTGAGCTGGCTAAAGCTCTTCAGGGCGTGCCAATAATGCATTCTTTCATTCCCAATATAAAATATGTACTTCCTCAGACTGATACTAATCTCAAAAAACCCCCCAAAACTAAGAGCTGGGTTTAGGAGAATTGGGGCAAGAGAAAAGGAAAGAGCAGAAGCCCTTGGCATGCAACAGAAATGGGAAAGCTGATGCAGGAGGATACTCTCAGCTCGTCCAAAGCAATCACCTCAACAGCACATGGTGAAATACACAAACTGAAACTGAGATTTTTGAACTCCAATCGTGGTATTAAATCAGCCAACCAAACTTTAATAAAAGAACAACCTTCTGTGGCTTTAATAAAAGAACAACCTTCTTGCAGTGCTGCACCACAAAGCAGCATCAGCAACCTGCTGGCTGCCCAGCTTTCTGTCAGGAGCCCCCACTGATTGCAAAGGGACCGTTCTCTGCCCAGGGCACTGCTGTGAATCTCATCTGCAAAATTTGGTGCCTGAGTTTCAGGCACTGCAAAGAGAGCATCAGGAACATGAGAATGCCTGCTGAATGCTTGCCTAATTAATGAGTTAGAATCTACTGTACCCTAAGCACTGGTAGCTTATTAGAAGTCATGAGGGGACCAGGAGGGCACTAAGGACATTTAGTCTACACTTCCAAAGATCAGGTCACAAATCAATTACTCCGGATTAATTCTATCCCATTAAGTAAGTCCTCTTCACAATTTCAATTTGTTTAATTTGTAGGATATTATGAATTCTAGCACCAGAAATAATTGCACTGAATAAACCACCAAAATATAATTTCCAAGATGTGCTGATACAGAGGGGAGAGGAAATAAGAGCTGTGGTAAATGGAACATGATGTATCCTGAGCATGGCCAGAAATTACCAGAGATGCTGTTGAGATATTCCTGTAAAATTCCACTGACTACAGTATATGAGAATGAGGTTTTTCTACCATCAAATATGCAGTCTGTTAGGCAGCACTGCAGCAAAAACAGGTCCGAAAAATACATTAGGTAATTTAATTCCAAATGAAGAATTTGGTTTAAAAAAGAATAAAACAAAACAAATCCAAACACCCTTTAATTTGCATTACGCATCAGGGATTTTTATGTTCCATGCTCTGAAGTTCCTCCTCTTCATTCCATTACACAAGGAATAGATGGTATTTTGAAAGGAAAACAGTTGTTTCTGTATTTATTATAAAATCAGTTGTTAGGATATGTGAGTATTTTATTGCTGTTTTATAAATATTGTTCTTAGAAACGGATCATAAAAGAGCCAGTGGGCTCTAAGGAAAAGGTTTCTTAACTTTCCTACTTAAATAAAATTAAAAGGGCTACGAGAATACGTAAGTACACCCATCATAAAGAGAATATTTTGACAGCAATCAGAAACACTTGGATATTGTTCCTACTATGGATATTAATCCAGCCATAAGGAAAACAGAAATTTCTTTTTCTTCACAACTCTTTCAGTTTTGTGCAAATGTTGTTCATAAGTGAGAATCAGAAAAAAAATCCTTTTATTATTTATCAAGGAAAATTTTACAAAAATACAAATTCTACACGTTGAGAAGGAAATGTCCCTGTGACACAGATCTGGTGCCTCACCCTGTTCCTGTGCACAGGTACAAAGCTACAATAATTGTTACCCAGTTCCCTAAAATCCAGGAGCCTGGAGCACATCAAAAGGGCTGAAAAGTAGGGACTAAGAGATAGATCAAAAGACAAGACATCAACAGTTTAAAGGATGCAGTTCCAACAGAGCACCAAACAGTTCTGTGAGTACATCAGAGGGAATTTCAATGCAAGGAAGGCAGCACACAGGTGTGGGAGGACACCTTGGCAATGCAAAGGACACAGCCCAGCCCAGGCCAGCCAGAGGAAACGAGAGCACCAGTAAAATCACACCAACAGCTGCAGCATTCCATCAAAGTTGATCCATTCCCTCTGGAGCAGAAGTTGTGCATTATCCCCTCTGACAGAACGTCCAGGATAATGGACCCCCAGTGAGTGGATCTGGAGTGTGACAAGCTCCAAGCACTGTCTGTACTTAGTCGTGCAAAGCCTGGTTAAATATTGTGACAGGTTTGTGACAGCACTGACAGCAGCAACTGGAGGGAGATAGAAGCACTGAGATTAACCATTTCTGCTGATTTCTGCAGCAAACACAGCCTGAGCAGCACTGCAGCCTGGATTGTTGTCACATGGCATCTCAGGAAGAGTTTGCAAAATGCCCCATCCCTGGAAGTGCTCAAGAACAGGCTGGACAGAGCTCTGGGCACCCGGGACAGTGGGAGGTGTCCCTGCCCGTGGCCCGGGGCACTGGATGGGCTGTGAGGCCCCTCCCAGCACAAACCATGCTGGGATTCTATGGAAACCAGTGCACTGGGGGTTTGGTGGGGTTTTCAGCCACTCAGGTATGTTTAACAGGACACGTGGGAGGGCTGCAGCTGGTCCAGCCTCAGAAACACCCAGCCCCAGTAGGCACCAGTGCCTCTCCCAGCAGCTCCGTCCTGCACACACAGAACAGCCCTGTGCCACATCTGCTCAAAGAGCTGCACCCAAAGCTGCCAACAGGCCACAAAACCAACTTTATATAACTTTTCTTTAACAACTTCCTAAATGTTAGTGTGTCAACTTCAAGGTTGGCACAGGAGCATTGCCAAAATGAATGTTTGAATAAAACAAAGCTCTTTTTTCTTTTGAACTCTCAGTACTATATTTTGGTCACATCTACCAAGCATGTCTGTTCCACCTCTCCTGCACTGTGTGATAGCTCCTGCAGTATCTCAGTGTCTCTTAGAAGCTGGAACACCCCTGATAGATCCCAGAAATTCCTCATCTGGCATTTCATGCAAAGCAGCTGCCTGAAAGCTTCACTAGCCACTATACAAAAGAGCTGCAAGAAAGTGCTTTTCTCAGCCAAGTTTTTAGAAGCTTTTCTGATCCCTCATCCTTTCCGACAGCACACTTTTATCTGCCCTGTAACTTGCCAGATTCAGCCTTTGCCAGACAAGTCTTTGAAGGGCTGCAGCTTTGGGTTGTGCCTTCTTTGCACTTTGGTTAGATATTGGAAGTTGCTCTCAGCTTTTATATGGTTATTTCAAGGACTTCTGGGGTAATGTCAGTTCCTGGCCACTACCAGGTACGTCCACATTTTCAAAACTTCTTTTTCTTATTCAACAGAACTGCTAAAATACTTTCCATGGTCCCTTTTTACCTTGTCCTCACTAAATGAGCTGAGAGCCATCCACAGCTCTGTTAGCTCATGCATTAACTACTCAACATTCCTAACACACCAGGCCAAAAAATTCAAGGGTATACATGGTTCTGCCCTATACTTAAATTTCTGTAAGTTTAAGACCCTTGAAGAGGCACAGTAAAAACTAATTTATAAGCTTATACATATTTAAAGCTGCAACACAGTCTCTTAAATATTCTATAAAAAATGCTTTGTTATCTTTATACTGCAGCATCTTCCAGTGGTTTGTAATACCTTTCTAACATATTTATCAGCCAGTTCCTACTCATTATCACCACTGAGTACTGGTGATGTGCACAGAACACACTTAATTCCACCTTCCAGCAAGGTCTTCTTTGTCACAAGCATCAAACCCACAGAAGTTTTCTTTTGGTGTCATTGTAAAATCTTTAGTTTAGTAGCTTTAGTTATGCTTAAGCAAGTGCAGGCTACAGGAAAACCAGCTGACACAAGTTTGAATTTTGTCTTCAAGGATCTTATGTTGTATGTTAAATCTCATCATCCAACACAGAAAATACAAATCCTTTGGTAAATCAGATTGTTAAACCAAAATACTAGCAGGTCATTGGCAAGCAGTCAGCTGGACCATGTAACAAATTATAGTTTTACCTATTTCTAAACAGTGTATTGTTGTTTTCCTAGTCAGAAGAATCATGAAAAAAACCCCCAAATACCTTTCAACATCAGCAACACTTAGCATTACCTCTTAATCTAGAGTTTTAGAAGTGCAGCAGAAATGCTGATCCTCAGCAGGAAATAATGCATTTAGTATTATTCTGATAAATGTGAAGGGAAAGCAGCATATGAGAATTACCATGAACAAAACAAAATTGACAGTTCCCACTCACGGGAAAGAAGATGAAGCTGAGAAAAGAAACTAAGTTAATACTGATGGTAACTTGAAGGAGAAATGTTCTTTATTCATGACAAACTTACCAGCACTGTTCTCTCTTGGGAAATAAAGAAATGGCCGGACTCCACAATGGTAAGGACAAGAGGGCCTGATTCTTCATTTGATTCAAACACCTTTAAAGAGACAGACAAAGGAAAACCTGGCCTTGCAAGCACAGAATCTACAATTCCCATTTCTAGTGCCAAATAAAAGGTCTCAAAGATCACCGTTATAAGCCAGGTGTGTAATTCACATCTCACTAATGCAACTTGCCCTCCACTCCAACAGACAGGAGGCACATTAAATTTTTTTTCACTAATTATACCTCCATATACAGATTTAACTACTTGGAACAACCCTCTGGATTCTTCCACCTTGATCTCTAGATTTTAATTCAACAGGTTACTGCTGAACGAAGGAATAAAAAAAAGTGGGCCACTAACACTCTGATGTGTTGTCATTAATAATTCATGAAGCAAAACCTCTCCGAATTCCTACTTCAGCTCCGGACTCGCAAAAAGACACCTGAAAGGCCTCATTTATTCGTGTTTGCCTCACAGCAGAGCCAGTAACCCCACACCGCCCCGCCATCCCCCCCGCGCTGCCGGCACCTTCCAAGAGGTGCTCTGCCCCTCATCGTCACCGTCCTTCGGGGGGAGGAAGCGAGCGTAGCGCTTCAAGGGCCACACCGTGGCGCTGCCGAGGAGGGAGGTGTCGCCGCCGAGGAGGGAGGTGTCGCCGGCGCTGCCCGGCGCCGCAGCCAGCCCCGGCTCGGGGCCACGAGCGCCGCCAGCCGCCGCCATGCCGCGCTGAGGGCGCTGAGGGCAGCGGAGGGCGGCGCGCGGGAGCCGGGCGGGAAGCAGCAGCCAATAGGAAGACGGAGAGGGCGAGCGGCGGGAACTGTTGGCCAATCAGCGCGAGGCGAGGCGCGCGGGGGCTCGCGCCGCATCTTCTGTGGCGACCCGTCCTTACGAGGTGGGGCTGCCTCTTTCGCCTCAGGGCTGCCGCGCGCAGCTCCTTGCCCCCTCCTCTCTTTCTTCTCCTTCCTTTTCCTCTTCGTCCGCTCCCAGGGCACCGTGGCTACAGCCTCTCCCTTCTCCCAAACAGCCCCCGGCCGTGCCGATGTGGCGGGTCCGCCCGTCGGTGCCGAGGGGAGAGAGCAGCGCGGGCGCCGTGGCCGCCATTTTGTGATGTGTGAGGGAGGGCGGTCGGAGCTGCGCAGCAAAGAGGAGGACGAGGATCTGAAGCTCTCGCTGTCACTGCCCCTGTGACATGCCCGTGGAGCCCGGCCAAGATGTCAGCGTGCATCCTTCCTCAGGTGGAACATGGCAAGTCCTACACTCTTTTCCCTTTCCATTTCTTGCTGGCATTCAGTTCCTAGAGTTGCAACAGGGGGTTTTGTGGTATCTGAGTTGGGGTCTGTCAAAAAAGCTGTTTTCGTTGTGTGTGATGGTTTTAGCCAGCATGAGTGAACAGCTGGATTAATAAACCAAAATTGCACCCTCCTCCCCATTTCAGCTATTAGATGCTTCCACAATGATGTAATGCTACACTTTTCCTGGACAACGAGTGATGGTGACATGACTGCACTTTGATATTCCATTTATAGTACATACGTTGGCCCATTAACAATAAAAATGTGCAGGACCCGGTCAAGGTCGTTGAGGGGGCCCAGAGCAGCCAGGTGCCGGTCAGGACTGCCCTGACTGGGTTTGTGGATGCCCATCACCATGAGTTAAACCATCCCATGCCTGAGGGTGCCGTCCCAGTACCCTCAATCCCAGTTCTGTGCATTACCCACTGAAATACAATACACCTGACCAAGATGAAACTTGGCTAAGTAGTCAAATTAGGCAGGAAAAAAAAAGTGTATGCCATTTTTTCTGCTTTTACCTGCATGGTTTGCATTGATCATGTGTTTGTTGATATAAATAAAGTTAAAATAACTACTGTCTCATCTGAAATGAAACCTTCAGGGACAAGGTTAACCTATTAAACTGTGATGGTTTAATCTAGATGGTTTAATTAGAAAATATTAGATTGACATTTATGTCCTGTGGCCCTTGTGTTTTTCATCCCATGTTGCACCCAAGAGCCAGTTTAGCATCCAAGGAACTATTTCCAAAATAAACAATTTTACAGTGTTTCCAAAAGGGAGGTGTTTATCTAAGCATTTTGCAGATAGGGAAAGGCAGGCAGAAAAGCATTTAATGACTTGACAAGGTCATCCAGAGACATCAGTAATGAAACAGGGAATACAGCGTGGGCTTCCCAGCTGCCAGTTGCCTTCTCTAATCACTGCTTCCCCACGAGGCTTGCTCAAATTGTGCTTGTCAAACATTCAGAATTTGCCAGTAGGCTTGGGACTTTCTTGGACTCTGTAGAAGAAGCTGAACATTTTTTGTCAGAGAAAAATATTATGAGTACATATAGGTAAAATATTTTCCCCTATTTCAGCTGGAAATTGTTTGCAGCATTTATTTCCTGTGGAAAACAGTTTCCAGTGTCTGTTTTCCAAACTTGTTTTCTGGCTTCTGCACGAACAATACAAAAACTTAATGCTTTATTAAAGCAAAGTTTTCAAAGTGGGGGTTTGAGAGAGGCAGATGGAAACCCAAGAGCATCAGATACTTCAATCTCCTCATAGATTTTTTGCTTTATTAGCCTCTGCTAGCTTGCTTCTATTTTTTGGACATGAATGTGTGATTTTACATATATATGTAAAGTCAAATGAGCATTGTGTTGTGACCAATACACAAGCTATTCCAGATTCTAATTTCCTTGGGGAATTGCATGATTAGCTCTGGATTCAGAAAGCAGAAATAGAGGAGAATGGTTAAAATGTTTTTTTTTTTTTTTTTTTTTTTTGTAAAATGCTACAGAAACTGCCAGTTTTAAAAAATTACAGAATAAAATGTAGAAGAAAGGGACAAGTAAAAGCTGTCAGGAGACTGGCAGGTTAAAATGTGTTTCATCAGAGATGAGATGGCAAATCCCATCTAGATGCCGAGGGTTTGTCACTGCTGCATACTTCAGGTTTCCCTGAGACTTCACAGGCTGCAGAGGTACAAGTTAATTTTCTCACTGCAGAATTATCTGCTCCTGTTAATAAATTAGAGAAACTGCCAAAAGCAGAGCTCTCTGTGCAGGGGCACAGATCCCTTCTTACACCATATGGATTTGATAATGTGCTAATAATTGTTAGAGGTACAACAGTCGATTCTGGTACTGGGTATCTTGCTGAACAGTCTTCATTATTGATTTTTAATAATAATGGTGGTGATAATGGCAACTATAAAATCACATCACCGTGACTTTATTGTTAGGTGAGAGTGCAGATTTGCCACAAGTGCTGGGGATGGACTGGAGGAACTCACACAAATTGGACAAATAAGGTATTAACGACATGGAGGGTGCCAGATGCATGAAATAGATCAAAATAAGCAACAAGAGGTGCTTTTTAGCAATTCTGGAGGTTTCCCTGTGGTACTGACCACTCCCCATCTGCTTCTGCCCAGCTGTGTTGAAGGCATGAATGGGCTTCCTCACAGTGGCATAAATCAAAGGCTACCGAGAACGTTCTGTTCAGAATATCTGATGTATTGCTTTGATTTCTGTACTGAATGCTGCTGCCTTGTGCTTAAGTTGCTTTGTCAGAGTTGGGGTGTTTCCCCATTGCATTCATTAACGTTTCACACAGTTGCTCTGTGGTGAGCAGCCTCCCTGCCCGGGTCTGCCAGTGCTGTTGCAATGGCAGCAGCTTGGATTCCTGCACAGCAGCTCTGAGCCCTGCTCTCCCCAGAGCCCTCATCCACTCCTTCACTCTCAGCCAGCCTGGGGGCAGATGAGCTCTGAGGAACTGAGGCAAGGCCCCAGTGTTGTTCTGGGCTGTGCTGCCGTGGCCTCTGCTGTCCTGAGGAGTGTCAGGGGTTCACACACACACGCCAGTGGGAGCTGCAGGCACTGAATTTTACTCATCACTTTTATGCTCTTCCACTTTTTGCCTTGATAAAATCTACCCTTTGCAATAAGCTTTACGTTTTCAAGTGAAAATCTGAGACCAAATCGATGAGTTTCTGATGTCCTGTACTGCAAGTATTGGTGTAAGGTAGAAGTGAAGTCTGATGACTTGGATTTGGCACCAGAGTCTCACAGAATCCTGGAATGGTTTGGGTTGGAAGAGTCCTTAAAGCCCATCCAGTGCCACTCCCTTCCATGGGCAGGGACACCTTCCACCATCCCAGGCTGCTCCCAGCCCCGTCCAGCCTGGCCTTGGGCACTGCCAGGGATCCAGGGGCAGCCACAGCTGCTCTGGGCACCTGTGCCAGGCCTGCCCACCCTCACAGGGAACAATTCCTGCCCAGTATCCCATCCAGCCCTGCCCTCTGGCAGTTCCAAACCATTGCCTCTTCTCCTGGCACTACCCCCTCATCCAAAAAGTCCCTCTCTTTTTCATAAGCCTCCTCCAGGCCCTGCCAGGGGCTCTGAGGTGTCCCTGGAGCCTTCTCCTCTCCAGGTGAGCCCCCCCAGCTCTCCCAGCCTGGCTCCAGAGCAGAGGGGCTCCCCCCTGGGAGCAGCTCCGTGGCCTCCTCTGGACTGGCTCCAGCAGCTTCAGTCTTTAATGTGCTGAGGACCTCAACTGCTTTGCAGTTACACTTCACAGACTCTTTCCAGTGGCCATATCAATCCCAGCAGAGTGTCTTCAATTATCCTTTCTATTTTCAGAAGTTACTCATTTGTAGTATCTCCAAAGATTGATCCCATAAGTTCACATCTTGTTTCTGTTTATCTAAGGGGTGGCATTCCTAACTTGTCATATACCACATTCCTCAATGACACATTCACTAGATGATCTTTAAAGCTGCCTTCCAACCCAAACCGTTCTGTGCCTCTGTGATCTTCCTCCCAAAATGACATCATTTGTGAAGGTGCTTGTGCTTTGGAGGGCAGTGTGGAAGGTCCCAAAGCAGAGCCTGTTCTGGGCACACTTGGCTCTGGGACAGGCAGAGAGCTGTGTGGGTCTGTGGAGCGTGGGTATCACAGCCATGGGATGTGCTGCAGTGTTTCACACGGAGCCAGAAGCTGGGAACAGCTGGGGGGACAGAGGTGCCACAAAAGCCTTGTCTCCTGAGGGCTGTGTGGCAGGCAGGGAGGAGCCCGTGCCAGGCCTTGGTGGGCAGGTGCTGGGGACACAAAGCAGAGTGTCCTCTGTCCCTCAGTCAGCAGGGACACACCAAAGCCAGCATGAAACCCCGACTTGATGGGGTCTTTGACCTCCTTGTGTGCGTGGAGGCTGTGCTGCATAAAGCCTTGCACTTTTTCCAGGGAAGGTCACATTTGTTCAAAACATAATTTATTTGCATTTCCTTTATTTTCTTTTAAGTTGTCTAACTTTAGTGCTTGGGGCACAGATGAAGGAGCTGCTGCCTCACAGATTTTCCATTTACATAAAAACTCCACCCACAAACACACTTCACTGTCAGTGCATCCATTTTGCTGAGTGCTTTTCATTTTCCATGACCTTGAAAACATAAGGGCGTTTATTAATTAATTCAGATTTACAGCTGGGTGGAGGGGAGAATTGCAGATCGGAGATAAGCAATTTGTTGTGTGCCCCTTATTTGATGAGGATTGTAGGAGAAATAGTCCAAGCCATTGCCAAGACTTCCCATCCCAATCAACTCTGTTTTTCATTTAACCACTGGGTAAAGAGTGACCCTAGCAGGAGGAGAGTCTGAACTTAGAGGGATTGTTGTAAACTGAATTCCTGACAGTCTTGGATATGAAGAGGAGCTGCAATTATCTCTGCTTTTAACTCTTGCACTGATTAACTCTGAATGTTTCCTAAAGTAAATCTTTACATACTACTATATAAACACAGTAGTAATGGGAATTCTTGGCTTGGACAACTCTGTCAAAGTTTGTTTCTTTTGTAAAGAAAAATCAAATTTTTTTTTCCCTTCAGATTGCATTTTACTTATTTTAGCAGTTCTCACAGTGAGCTTGTAGAAGAAAATACATCTTTGATTCTTTCTTTAAGCCTCAGTCCCAGAGCTGATGTCAGGGAGAGTTATGTGTGCATAAAGAGGAAGAAAATGTCTTGAACTTCTGTGCATTCTCAAAGAAGAATATTCCCTCCTCACCACCCTAATTCTGAATTCTCTTTCTAGACTACTGGATTATCATGTGTTCAACCAAGGATTTAGTGGAGCAGGTGAAGAGAGGACTCTAAATATGTCTAGCTACTGTAATACATCTGTGCCTCTTTGTGCCTGAACAGAATAAAATGCAATAGAATATTATGTTTCAGCTCCTCTTCCTAAAGAACAGCCTTTTCAAATAGGGAAGAATGTCTAATGTTGGTGATGTGAGATTTTGCCATGCTCCCGAGCACTTGCTGTGCCTTGCAGTAGAAAGTGAGACCCTGAACCCCACCTTGCCACGTTGGGCTGTCCCTCTGACACCTAACCTGCACTCTGTGCCACACGAGAGGGAGCCTTCAGTGCCCTGAATCCCACACTGGTTAGGAAGCAAGCAGCAGAATGCTAATAAATTTAATTTACTTGCTTAATCTCCCCTGTGTTTTGTATTAATATGAATAGCATTACAGGGGCAGGGATGTGCTTATATAACAAAATGTTCTCCTTCAGCTTAAGGTTAATGTCGTTACTTGTATTTACCACACACAAAATGGGGGCTTAATCTCCTGCAGCAGGACCAGTAACTGGTGTGGAAGTTCTGTTGTCTGCCAGGAGCCTCTGAGCCAGGGAATGGGATCTCACCTCTCTGTAGCTTCCCCAAATCCTGTAATCTTGGATACTGGAATGTTCCTGGCTCACCACAGATGGCACAATGGGGATGTGGAGGAGAACAGTATTGATCCAAAGCAGGGATTTTCCTTGTTTGCTTTCATAGCCTAAAAGACAAAGGCCTGGTTTTTCTCCATCACTCAAAGGCCTTGCTATTGGATTGCACGTGGTGCAGTGTAGAAATGATGCTGTGCTGTAATGTACACTGGTCTTTGTTAATTAAAATGAGAGAGACTGATCATTTTTCCCCTCAGCGCTGTGGGACAGGTTCCCTTCAGCCCACACTGCTGGAGTGTCCCTGGTGACTGC
The DNA here is from genome assembly GCA_013401135.1 of Cettia cetti. Classification (NCBI taxonomy): domain Eukaryota; kingdom Metazoa; phylum Chordata; class Aves; order Passeriformes; family Sylviidae; genus Cettia; species Cettia cetti. The sequence continues at coordinate 37,115 of VZUI01062274.1, forward strand.
AGGGAACAGCCCTGCAGTGTTTGACTGACTCACAGACACAGGGTAAGGGCATGTGCCGTGACATTATCCTCTCAGTCAGCACCAGGCACAGGGGATCTCCCTGGTTTGGGGTGCTCTCTTCTTGTACATCATAGGAAATTAATCTGTGAAATTGTGACAAGTGCAAATGTGAGTATCCATTCCTCCTGCTCTCCTCCACTGTCCCTGACTTCACAGGGGACATTTTCCTAGTGGGCAGGCATGATTAAACTTTGGACCTGTCTTCAGGATACAGTTTTATAACCCATTTTCATCTCTGAGCCTCCTTTTGTACCCCTGGCTTTGTTTTCCTGTTGTTTTATAGAGTCAGGATAATACCACCATTTCAGAAACATGGACTGTCTTCTCTGTACTCCATGTTTTTGTTAATTTTGATACAGAAGGCAACTGCTCACTTCAGTCTAATTTATTTTCTGCATAAAAACTGAGAGATGTTTTGTGTGGAACCTGGGCATGATTCTGATCATCCAGCAAGTTCACAGCCTAATTTTGCCAGTTTCAGCTGATTTCTTCTGATATTGTTTGATAGAAGAAAGAGTGAGAGCCTCACTCAGTCTTATTTGTTGTTGTTACACAAAACCTGGATAGACAGGGATGCAAATAAATCCAATCTTAGTTGTTATTCTCAGCAAAATATCAAGTGTGATAGCTGGAATGTCATTTTTGATGGAAGAGATTTTGTTTTCCTATCTCAGCTTTCCAGAGATAGAGTATTTGCTGATGTTTAACAACAGCCTGATGTCAGTGGAAAACTCAGATGCCATTTGACATAAGCTCTCACATTAATCAAGAAAAATATAAGTTCTGAGAGGCATTTCTGCTACCTGAACAGAGATGAGGCTTGGGGTCACAGTGGAAGGTTGGAGATCATTCTCCAGCTGCTTTTCCCCCTCACATGCTGCAAAACAGTGTTTTCAAAACACAGCTACTTTGCAAAAAAGCATTTTCGTGGCTTCACTACATTAAATGTAAAGGTAGATGTAAACATGTCTTAATCCCAGCAGTGCCAATGTCAAATAATCGTTAGTGCTTTAGGAGGCTGACAGAGAATATTTTAACTTGAGGGTAAAGGACTGAAAGGGAAGGGGTTTGATTTATTGTGTTACCATCCCCAGTGCCTCAGAGTGTGTCTCCTGTGCTGTGCAGTGTGACTCTGGGATTGACAGCCACTGCTGCAGAGAATCTGCAGATTCCTAAACTTCCTACCATGCTGGCATTTCTTCCCCCAAGAGATGCCTTTGGTGAGATTCCTGCATATCCTTCACCAGGGATTTCATGCTCCCTGGAGAAGTGAGGTATCACCCAGGCTCCTGCATTAAATCCCCTTCAGACCAGAAAGCAGTTTGCTGGGATGCTGGAACTGCCTGTTTGTCTGGGAAGCAGCCTGGAAGTTGTCTCCAGGATTTGTGCATCTGCCCTGAAAGTGCAGAGTGTCTCAAGGACACTTCAGTGCCACGGGGAGGGTGCTGAGGGAGGGGACCCTGCTTTTATCAGGATGAGTGCTGTCTTCTTTTGTAGACATCTCACTGGTGAAACAAAAGCCATTACACCACAGTGGCCAGGACTTGAGATAGTAGCAGAGGCTGTTGGAAAGTTTTAAAGGTATTGTTGGACAGTGCACAGCAGACTCATCTTTGCAAGTGAAATAAAGCACTGTTCTTAATAAGGAACAATGAGCTTTTAAATATGCCTGGGCTTTTCATTCCATTCAAAGCAATCCGTACCTGTTCCCCTCCAGCACATATAAGTTGTGCAAGGTTTCTTGAAGTTTTCTAAAGTAAAGTAGGATGCATTAATCTGAGAATTTCTTGTAAAACAAAAATGTATTCCATATTTTAAAAGACTTTTCAAGAAAAATGCATAAAAATACAGAGCACGCACATGTGACTGTACAGAAACAAACAATCTCTGGGTCTCTTTGCCGTTGGGTATTGTGGATGCCAAACATTTACATGGATCTGAAAAGTAATTGGAAAAAAGCAAGGCAAGAAAGCTGTGATGGGCCATTACAGGTGGAGATTATACCCTTGGAACCAGAGAGCCCTGGAGCCAAAGGCTGCTGAAGGTTTGAGAGGATATCAGGGAAGTGTCTCCATAGGATTTTCCTGCAAAAGACTCCCAACAGTGGCCACTACCCCCTCAAGGTATCTGGGGAGGTGGTGGATTCTGAGAGAAGTTTCCCAGGGACTTCCTGATGCTACGGAGAGCAAGCCTGGCTGACAGGAAAGTCTTAGTGCAGCTTTGGGGTGAATATAAATACAAAAACAGGGCTGGAAGAATGCAGCCTGGCACAGCACGTGGGGGTGGTGGTCTCCCTCTCTCTGAGGAAACAGGGCTCAGGAGACCCTGTGAAGTGCATCAGGAATGTGCCCACTGACTGGTGTTGGAGGCTGGACTCTACACAAACGTTTAGTCTGCACCTCTATGTCTGTTCATCTACTTCATGAACCTTTTCTTACTCAAAATCACATTTTTCTAGTTGCTTCTTTGAGTGATAGAAACCATACAGAAATATATGTTGTATTAGCCATGTATAATATGCAGGAAATCAAATCAGGCACAAAACCCAGGCACCATCTTTATTAATACTACAGTTTTGGGGGAAAAAAACAGCTATTTTATTCATCCTTTTTAAAGGGATGAATAAAATCCCTTTATTCATTCTTTAAAAATCTCCAGACAACTCAAACTAAAAGAAACTCTCAGCATATCATATCCAGCAGCTGGGGAAGTGAATTTTGCACACAGCACACACATTATCCATTCCAGCAGCGTGCACACCTTTATCCTCTGTCTCCTACCTGCTTTCATAATGAGCCTTCCAGAGGCAAGAACACATGTCCTGAAACAACTTCTGGGGGTTACTTAATTGCTCAGTGACCTTTTCTAGATTTGCCAAATCGCTTAAGCTCAAGCACCACTCGTCAGTATTTAATGTATACCATGAAGTGCCACTCAATTTTCAAATACTTAGTTCTGAACTTAGTTATTATTTCCGTGAAGAAGGATTTCCAAATCGCTCCCTGTTGGCAGAATGAAAGCAGATAAAACTGGGTAAATCCTCAGCTGCCTGAAATATGCCATGGGACAACCAGCAGGGTCACTCTGTCACATGTTTTGAACTCAGAATTTTGTCTTTAAATGGTTGTAAATTTGTGAAAATGACCTTCAGAATCAGAGGGTCAAAAGCAATGCTTGGGAAAAAGCCTGCAACAGATGTTGTGAATTTTCTCCCACTGAAACACATATAAAGCAATGTTTGCATGTCACAGTGTCTAAGTGTTGTATCATATGCTCAGAAATATGGAAATGGATAATATTTTCTCCTGACCAAGGTCTCTAAAAAACCCCAACAATTGAGAGTGAGTGTTAAGGGTTCATCCTATTGCCATGACCTCTGCAACTGGTAATCCTGACCAGAGTCATGTGTTCTTTATTCCATGAACCCTGCAGGATAATTATGAATTACAGAGTGGCAATGAGATGCTGTAGAGCCTCAGCATTCCCAAAGTTCCTCTGGAACTGGCACCAGGAGGCAGCTCCCTTGCTTCCCTAAGACCATCTCGGCATTTTACATGCACTGATGGACAATTTTCATATCAGAACTATCAATTAGTTCCTGAGCCACTTCATCCCCTCTTTGGCCCTAGGATGGCACAAGCTTAGACACTCATAGTGTGTGCATAACAGTTTCCAAACTCCAGTTTGTGAGTAGAAATACAACATTAACAGATTTCTTTACAACAAAGGTGAGAATATCTGTTAATGATGTGACACTAAGAACTGAAGCAAATGTAACAGCTTTAAAATTTAATCTGGGTCATGTGCCATAGTGGTCATGATACTTGTTATTATTGAAGTGTATTATTGCAGGACTGAGAAGAACATTCCAGAAAGAAATGTTCAAAAAGGAGTTAAATAGAAGACAAAATGCTCCTCTGTCTAAGCAGTTCAAACCTCTCCCTGAAGTTGTGAAGGTCCAGAAGACACTGGCAAGTCATTGCTGGTTAAAGGGAACAAGACAGGGTGCGCAGGTTCCAGCTGATGACTTTTCCTATATGAGAATTTACAAATTCCATTACACCCATGTTAACTTCAGAATTGTTCTTGTTACCTTCCTCCATTGAAGTGCATTGCTTGAAACTTGATAAAATAGCAAAAGTAATTATAAATTTGGCTGGGAGACAGGCAGGAGCTATGTCTGGTTGGGTCCTTGGCTGTTCAATATTCATTTTTTCTTCTTCCTTTTGCACAGTGACAAGGCACAATTTATTTTTACAATTGTATTGAGATATTTCATGGATTCTCTCAGAAGAGCAGTTTAGTTGGAATCTTCTCTCTGTTCTAAGATGCTGTTGTTGGTCAGTGCTTTTATTCATACACCAGGGTTCAGGAAAAAGGACTGCACTAAGGAAGAGTACAGTTCAGGGTGCAGGTTCCTGGGGATTCAGGACTGTGTTGGGAACACGTTGGTTTGAAGGTGAAGTGGAAGTTCTTGGATGAAGCCATGAATCCAGGGAAGCCCTGGCTGATGGCTGCAGAGTAGGATAGGTGGAGCAGCTTCTCTCTCAGGCACTGCTGTGGCCAGGGACTGCTGTTCCTGCAGGGCTTCATGGAGTGGCAGCTGCTGGGCCCGAAGCAGAATGTGAGTCTAACAGACATTCAAGGAAAACACTGCAGTGTCTCAAAGCTGCTTTGAGTTAGGGTTGGGTAGGAATGATTCTTCCTGCTGGCAGCTGCAGAAAAGTGGTGGAATCGTTGTCCCTGTTGTGAGGAGTATCTGGGGCTGTGTGTGGTGAGCGTTACCATTGCTCACCTGGCACCCTCAGAAGGGAAAGCAGGTGCTGGAAAACATGAGAGCCTCACAGCAGTGAGCTGGGGGGAGGCACAGGCCACGGCAGAGCAGCACAGCCCTCTGCAGTACACAGATGCCAAACCCACTGGAGGTTCCTGGCAGGAAGGAGAAGGGCTCAGTGTTTGCTTGCAGCCAGGCACTTGAGTGAGGTCCTCTTGTGTGAGGCTAGCACTGACTCCTGCCTAATGTTCTGGGGTATTTTTACTTTAAAAGCACAGTCTGAAAAGGCTAACTTAACTTGTTCTGCCATGTATAGCAAATGATCCGTCTGCTGAGCCACCTGGAAGGCCTCTATTTTTAGGCTCTTTCCTCAGAGCAGTTGTAACTTGAATTGACATATTGTTAGCCAAAAGCATGGCACACGAGGCAGGAATATGTCTGGAGCCACGCAAGGCACTGATTGTTAGCAGCACTGGGAACAGGGGCTTGGCAAGAGCCAGTTTGCTTTTTCCAAGCAGGAAAGCAAGCCCACAGGTTTAACTAATACAGGCCTGCTCTCAGCAGCCAGAGCTGAGCAGCCTCAATGAGTGAGTCCTTGAGCTCCAAGAGGGGCAGAGTTCAGCCTGGCAGTCACAGCTGCAGTGTGAGCACAGCCCAGTGCCTGTGGCCTGGAGCACACTGCTGAAGCCTGGACATGGAAGGGATGAGGTTTTGGCTAACATTTTACAGAGGGATTTTTTTCTTAATTAAGACATCTTTTTCCCAAATCTTCACACTTCTTCCTCACTCCCCAGCTACTTACAGTCCGTGGTGACAGAAGCCTCATGACCTCACACAGGCAGTTCTTTTCAAGGCCTCTGTCAGGGTACAATCCCCTAACCTTCAGATACTTCCATATTTTCTTTCTATATGTTCGACTTTGAATATTGCTGTATTAAATCACACTCTATTGTGCTGACAGATAAATCCTTATTTATCACTTTGCCAATCTTTGTTTCATTCCCACAAGGAATTGGCAAAGCTTCCCTATCTGTGGATCCTCAGGAAGTTAATTTGAATTACTTTCTCTGTGTGTTTCTCTGTGGGTGCAGGTGGACATTTCTGTTTAGTTTCTTACCAGTGTTAAATGCTGGATCCAGGGAATTTTCGTTCCTTTTTCCCAGATCAACTTTGACAACTCCACCATGACAGATTTGCTTGGAAATCTGATTTCCTGTTGGTTCTTGGTGTGTTTTGAGAACAGGGGGATGTGTAATTTCTGCCCCATATTCTAGTTCTGCAAGAAGCCAGTGGTGAAGCTTTGCCAAACAGAATCCCTGCGCGTTCCCAGGAAAGCAGAAGCACCTGCAGATGTTGGGCTCATGTTTTGTACAAATGTTTGCAGTTTAGGTGCTAGTTTTTATTGAACTCTGGGCAAAGGGATAATTCTCTTCCACTGTGTCAATTTGCAACAGCCTTTCCTTGCTTTGAAACTGTCAGAATCTCAGTAGTACATACCCTGCCTCTGAAAACATGCATTCATTGAGTTTAAAATGATTTCCACCTGGCTTTCTGGTGGGAAGGCTGTCAGACCAGTGTATTATCCAGCCCTGGGATCTGCCTGGAGGAGTTTTCTTCTGTAATATCTCTCTGCAGCAGCAGCAAGGTGAGGAAGTCAGCAGAATGCTGCTGTGTTTGGTCTCAGGCTTTGGTGGAACTGCTGTGTGTGTGCTCCAGATGTGCAGTCAGATCCAGAAAACAAGGACTGTGAGGCACTTCATTGCTGCTGAAGCACAGAACTGCTCATAAAAATATATATACACACCTCAACTCACAGCACTGCAGCTGCTCAGAACCGGGGGTAATTGCAGGACACACTTTGACCCTGCTTGTCAAAACAATCAGTAACTCAGGGAGAGGATTTCTACCCAGGCTGCAGCATATTCCTGTGGGATATGGAAACCTCTCCCCTGTGTAATGGAGGACGTGATTAATTCTGACTGTGCTGACACAAGAAGGTTATTGAATAGGATTTCCTTGTGAATGGCACATCCATTCCCAGAAAAAAACCATTACAGAGATGTCAAACACACTCCCATTGTATTCTGAACACTCATCCCAAGGCTGCATAAAACCAGCTCAAGGGGTTCATAATTAAAAGCTGCAGAGAAGCATCTGCAAACCTGTGCATTTCACAGTAAAAACAATCTGAACACTTATTTATTAAAGGAAAATATTAACTCTGCAGCCTCCCTGAGTCTCCTCAGTGTTCTCAGTAGCAGCGGAGCTGTGCCTGCATTGACTGTGGAGAGAGATGAGTCAATGACTTAGATCTGCCTGCAGGCACCCAGGTCTGGTCAAACAAATCACTCATGAGCAATGCATTCATCACTGTTACCCTCTGGAAAGGAGCCAAGGACCTTGACACGTCTGGGCTCCTTCTGCCTCAGTGCCAGGTGCACAACATCCTGACTTTTGACACCAAATCTGGGAGGTGGAGCTGGTCCAGCTGACCTGCACGTGCTTTCCCCCTACCGAGAGGATGTAAGAACCAGTGGCAGGTATTACTCATGGTGCTCCAAGCACTCTCAAAGGTATTTTGGTGCAAGGTAATGGATGCAGCATTCCCACTGAATTCCCTAAGATTTAGGTGTGCATTAATGCTGCACTGACACAGCTCCCCTCGGCAGCACTCACCTTGCTGTTGCTGCATTCAGCTCACTGCAGGCAGTGGAAAGATTTGCAGCTATTAAAAAGCAGGGAGAGTAATTGTTACCTCTCTATGAAGTTCTGAAATGCTCCTGTAGCAACTGTTGGAGGGCTCTGCCCATGACTCACAAAGGCTTCTCTCTTTTATTCCTGTTCTGGCAGGGCCATTGTGGTGGAGGGAGCAGTGTGTCCTTGGGGAAGGCAGGGACGGCCAGGGGTGCCATGGGACACTGTCCTGGTGCCACCAGGGAACCAGGGACACCAGCACAGGGTCCTACAGCAGGATTGTGTCGCTGCAGGACCCTTTGGACTGCCTGCTTTATTTCCTTGGAATCTTCATATCGTTCCCTTGGAAGCAGCTTATCATGGTCATAATAAAAAAGGTGCTTGACAGCACAAGTCTCAAGTAAGAAAAACAGCTTGATAATTTCTGCCATCTCATGCATAGATTGGACACCTTCTAACTAGAATATAGAGAGAATTCTGTGAAGGATCAGATCCTTTTCTTTCCATAAGAACTTTCAGGTATGTGGTAGGTCTGGGAATTTATTGATCAGCAACCTAAGTCTTTGCTGCAGCTTTGTAGGAGCATCAACCACCTTAGAAGGATATCCATCAAGATACTGGGTGCTAGTAGAAGTCTCATGGTTAGTAGAAGAGTGGTACTAAGATTAAGAATTATTGACTGTTAAAACATGTAAAAAAACTCAGTGCACAGAGCCATTGGAAAGGAACTAGTTCAGAAAGTTTTCTGTCGTCAGTAGTCAAGAATTAGGCTGGATGGGTTGAATTTCAAATACTTCTTAATATTTCATATACGTAAGTGCTGGATATAACCTGCAGGTCACTAATTATTCAGTAGCCACTAATTAAACCCTGCAAATGCACAAATCAGCTAAATTACATTATTTCTGTTGTTGTTAGTGTGAAATCTTAGAATCGTCCTTTTACTCGGATAGATCTTACTGATCAAATAAGATTTTTTCCGAGTAAAAAGTTCATAAAATTAAATGTTGTTTTCAGAGTTGGTCTTATTTTAGAATTTAATGGGATTCCAGGCAGCTGCCTGCTCTATTTATTTCTGCTTTTGTGTATGAATTGGTTATATCATTCCTTCTGCCTCTGAGGGCTGGAGGTGGAAGCTTTACAGCTTAATTAATCAGTGCTTTTGCTATATTAATGTCATTGTGGAATCTGGAATTGGATGGGGTTCTTTTCCTGCTCTCAGCAATGGTGAGAGCCATTTGTGTGAAGCATCTTTTCCAAAGCGTGCTCAGCATTGGGTTCATGGGCTTAGCTCTGCTCTCAGGCTCACTGAGCAAACAGCCAGGAATCCATCCCGGTGCCATCAGTGCAGATACTCCAAAATACCTTACATGAAATCAGATTTTGAAGAATTCATTGATCCACGTGCTGTGGCGGCATGAGGAATTCCAGTTGCCATCTGGAGAGGACGCCTGGATCATTTCTCCCATGGAAGCAGCAGCACACTGGGAGAAGTGGGATGTGTTTTAAGTTTGCCTCTCTGGCTGAGCTTGTCGGCTGTGGCAGTTTAAATACAGTTCCTCCAACAGCATAGTTACAGCCCAGTTTTTTCTTTCTTTTGATTCTCAAAGTATTTGGTCCTTCTTGAATGCAGCATCTTCCAAATTGAGAGTACAAAGCAAACATCACAGATTTTAATGTTACTATTTTGGGTGGTGGTGGTGAAAGATAACATTTATAGATGTGGAAAAACATTGAGTGAATTGTTAGGCAGGCATTATTTAAAAAGTGTTGTGCCTTTCATGTGTTTGCTGTTTAATGAACATCACACTTTAGACTCTTTGAGAGTTCTGCTTCTATATCCCCATCTTGGTTTTGACAAGATAAAACATTGGACCACCAATGCTAAATCACCAATACTAAATTCAGCTTGAGCTAAAAGACCAAGTCAGAGAAATCAGTATTTGCTAGTAAAGGAGCACAAAAGGAAATGTGTATCAGACTCAGGCCAGGGGGGTGTACAATACAAAATATTGTCAAGGCTGGGTGGTACTATCTCACATACTCTATGGCTAATACATGCCTCAGACAGACTCAAAAGAACCTCAAAAGCGTCATGTCGGTGGGGAAAAAAGTGAAAATATATGGTGTAGAAAATGCCTTTTTATCCCAGTGTGATTATCAACAGGGTGCCTCTGTCCAAGACATCATCAATTACACCTTTTCCCCCAGAGCTGTTTACTGATCTATTTTCAGAGCTCTGCGTAGTAGCAACAACAGCAAGAAGAAGAAAGGCTGAGCAAACAGGCTGTTTCCCCTTCAGGTACAGAGCAGAGGATCTATTAGTGGGAGGGATGCTATTTTTGAAGCGTTCCCACTGTCCCACTTATTCACTGGTCTCATCCATCCATCTACCTCTCAAAAAGCTGTAACAATGCAGGCAGAAAGCCTTTGGACAGCCGTGCGTGTCTCGCTGCTGTTTAATGGGTGTTGGCTGAGAGAGCGCGAAAGGCTCCGCGGCGCTCCCTGCCCCAGCTCCGACCTCGCCCTCGCCGCGTTCCTGCGGGCGGTGACACAGCGGGGCCGCGGGCTCCCTCTGCTGTGGAGCGCTGCCGGTGGCAGCAGGGAGGCACAGCCGCTGCCCAGGAGCAGAGGTGCTCTGAGGTAATGCCGTTCTGAACGAGTCGTTTGTTTCTAACTGCACTGATGAGTGTGGCCACAATCCCATCGGTGTAATCGCTGCTCCAGAGCTCCAGGCAATCCTGCTCTAGGGGGCTCCATGTTTTCTGTGGGGTGTTTGAACAGCTGAACTTTGAACCAGGCTCTGTTGTCCATCCAACAGTTCTAGAAGCTGGAAGTCCCTGGAATTCAGTGCACAAATCCTGACTTTTGTTTTCTCTGGATAAGCTTAAGAGCAAGGCAAGCAAAGGGCCCCTGAGTGTGATACAAATCATCCTCAGATAGGTCTGCTCTGGCTTTAAGGCAGGTTTGTTCCTGGACATCTTCCCCAGTGTGGGAGCTACACTTGAAATTTACTTTGCTTAGTAACTGTCTAGTGCTTGCATTGCAAACCGAGATGGTGTAACCTTGGGGGACTCATGGAATTGCACATAACTCTATTTGCAAGTTTGGGATATTAAAATCCTCTTCTTGAAGAAGGGCAAGAAGAAGTCTATTAAGTTCCCTAGGAGGCAGACTGCTGGGAAATGAGCATCATTGCAATTCACATGCTTGAGTGAGACATGAGTACAATTTGCTGTGAGCTCGGCAGCATGAGCAGCATTTTCTTCATTCTGTTGTACTGAGATTTTATAATTTCATTACTTTAAATTGAATAGGACATGAAGGCAACTCCATCTATGGAATAGAAGCATACTTCAGTGCATCCACTCATGCTTTAATATCTTTAGACAGGGGCACATCCCACTGGAAGTAGTTTGTGCTTATGTTGTGGGAAGCTTAATATGGGAAACTGAGGCATGCATCCTTCAGATTACTCACCTGCCCAAAAGTTTGTGCCTTCTTTGAAATGACACTCCCACTGAAAATGTATAGTTTCCATAATGATAAATATTTAACAACCTTGAAGAATTCCAGACTTTTGCATATTTATCAAACGATTCAAGCAGAAAACCTTGTCCTATCTTTGCATGCACCACTCTAAAAAGGGAGAAAGTTTGCTTTCCATGGCTCATTCAGTTCTTAATAGGCAAGGCAGTTTTAGTCTGGGAGCAGACCTGAAATCATTTAGTGCTCTCAGTGCAGTCATCAGGTGCAGGCATTGGTTCTGGCTCTCTGCAGGTGGAGCAGTGTGAGCTGGCTTTGTTCTTGAGGCTCTGCTTGCCATTGCCATTCTCCAGTGGCTTTTTCTGAGCCCTGTCCCAAGTTGCTGAAACACTCCTTGGCATATCCCCCACCCTGGTTAGTCCTGAGACCATCATTTCATTTGGTTACCGACAGTGAATTCCATGATGAGTGGATGCAAAAGGAGAGAACTACGAATGAGAAGGTGATCATGGAAGAATTGCTTCCTCCGTTCCACCCGCAAGCATCCCACCCCTCTCACACACACGTGAAGAGGTGGAATTGCTAAAGGAGCAGGAAGAGCAGGGCTGCTCCACAGGGAAAGGCAGGTCAGCAGCTGAAGGAGCCCAGGCACAGGCAGGGAGCATCCTCCCCAGTGGGGAACAGCACCTCAGCTGGGAAATCAGGACAGGGCTGGTGACCATTACAGGTGCAGGAAAGTCAGAGAACTCAGGAACAAACATGGAGACAACAGAGCTCAGGGCAGGACTGGGTGCAGGAGCGAGGATCCTGACTCCACAGCTTGAAGAGAGATCTGCCATTAAAAGATGAGTGCTCCCTTCCCTGTCTCCTCCTGCAGCCTGCCTGGTACTGGGAATGCTGGGCTGCTGTTCCCTTCATTCCAGTGGCATGAATCTCCTGAAGCCAGTCACAGCCTGACCGTCACAAGCAATTTATGGGAAAGCAGTTCTCTTGTTTGCTAAAGTGTCACACCAAAGCAATTTAAAATCCGGGTTTATCTTCCCATTTCTTTAACTGCTGTTTCCTGCAAATTCACAGCACTGAATAAATGAAGAGCACACAGTAATAAATCACTCTTGTTGAGGCTGCTTGGTGTCCAAACGCTGCAGCCAGAAAGAGATGTCACACCTTTGCTGCGGTGACAGTGGAGGCAGTGAGGGATGATGCTGCCCCCTCCCTCGGCACCAGGCAGGAGATTCCAGCTATCATATCTCTTCAGCCCTTGATGTGTGCCAGCTGCCATTCATTAAGCAGCACTGGAGAATTTGCATCCATCCCCAGCACATCTGATTTACTGACCAAAGACTGGGAGCCTTTTCTAAAGGAAACATCTTGTTCCTACCCTCCTTCACACATACAGCAGCTTGACATGGGGATATCTTTTCTTACTTAATTCCTAACTATTTAATTTCGAGGCAACCCAATAGCTGCCATATTTCCTAACCACTTTCAGCATCTTCATATTTACAGGCTCTTCCATGGACAGCTCCTGAGCTATCCTTTTAGACATGGCAGCTTGGCTTCTGCTCCAGGATACTTTGCCCCAGTTCAAGGCTAAATGTTTGGCTGTTGCCCAGAAGTCCATATTTCAGTCGGGTGCTCCAGCTGAGTGCTGAGCCCTTTCAGTCCCACACAGGAGAAGCTCTGAGCAGCTCTGAGGTTGCTTGTTAAGGGAGAAGCCACATTTTGTCATTTGGTACTGTTCAGTCATGGGTCCTGTGCCTTGGGGCTGCCTGAGGCATTGTCTCTACAGAAGCTGTTTTAAAACAGGCTTGGCATCAGATTCCTGAGAGTTAAAGATGATTTGGCAATGCTTAGTGCCATTACTGTTCTCCTTTGTGCTCCCTATTTTTGCAGGTTCTTAGGAAGATAGCTTTGTGATAATCTCTCCCTAATCCTGCAGGAACCTGTTTTTTCCTGGGCTGCTGAGGGCTCTAGTGAGGGAAGGTTGCATTTCGGATAGAGATGCACTTGGCAGCATGGTCGTTCTTACACCTGACTGGCTCTTCCAGATCGGAGGGATGATCACTCTGGTCCTCAGCCTCTTCATTGTGACTCATTTTTGGTTACTGAGAAGTGTCTTTGAAAGTAAGGGATTCTTCCCCAGCTAAGCCATGATGGGTTTACAGACCTATTGGGCTTCCTTTTTGGTTTTGATGGGAAATGAGTCCCCCTTCTGCCTTCAATTCAGTGATCAAAGAGAAGGCAACTGCCTGAGTTACAGCCCATGTCCTCCAGAAGAAGCCAAACACTCCTGTGGAGGTCAGTACATTGAGTTTTGTACCAGTTTGAACTGAACTACAGCTGGCAGCCCTGGAGCAGAGAGGTGCTGCATCTTTTTGTTCTCCCAAGACATCTAATTTCCTAGAAGAGGGTATAAATATTAACAAATAATTGCTGTTCTGGTTAATAAAAGAACCCATTTTCCATCATCCCAGGAGCAGACACTGATTTCTGTAGAAATTCAGCAATCTCTGATCCAGAGAACAGACCTGTTCACTATTTATGACTTACACTGAATGGTTTTCTAAAAAATAGAGTCGGGGATTTGATCTTGAATGATTCATGGAAATCAGAAAAAAGGTCAGTCCCCAAGAAAGTCTGATAAGTAGTTCAGAATTGCAGCAGCACCTTCCCAGACTGTATTCCTGGCTCAGTTATCATCTTTGAACTCTCCATTAGTCCCTGATTTCTTTCTGTCTTGCCCATAACCACCCTGACTAAATCCAGGGACAGGCAATTCCATCATTGTCTCTGTTAAGCTCCCAGCACTCGTTCCTGAGTTACCACAACAACAAGGATTACGTGACAAGCAAATGAAGAACCAGTCAGATAATGGAGTTTTTAAAATGGGGATTACTGGTGCTGAAGATGTAATGGCCTCTTTGATGCTGTTACTATCTATAGCACAAATCCTTCTCAGTCTCTGGACTATTGACCTGACACACTGAAAAGGCTCCTTTGCAGCCCCCATTGTCCGGAGAGAGGGAGAAGCTTTGAGCACAGACGTCTTCAAGGCATAGGAAAAACACAAGGCTAAGAGATAAGCTCGGTAATTTGAAAGGATTTGCTTTCTTTCAAGCACAATCCCAACGTTTTAGCTGAAACTGATATCCCAATCTTATCTGTGTTGCTTTTTTTCCAAGGTGTGCACTCAATACTTTGTAATTTCCAAAGATACTCTGAGCTGATCTTCCAGTAGCTTGCAAATCAGATCTGGGGAGGACTGTCTGAGGAGATTCTGGGGAAAAGTTGTCTTGTCCCTGACCCTTGAGCCCTTGTTCCTTTTGGGGTGTCTACAGCTTGTACAGGATAATTGGATATAGACCTTTACTGCCTAAGAATAAATAGCTGGATTTGGGAATAACTGGCTGGTTGTTCTTGGTTTGGGAGGTATCAGTTAATGGCAGGGGATAATTTGTAGAAAGGTGAGGGTTTTTTACCCTTTGTCCATAACATATCTGCAGAGCTGGTCATGTCCAGGGAACCTGGACAAGCATCAGCCCTTTGCTCTTTCATCCAGAGAACTCTGGGTTTTTTTGCAAATAGATTATCAAGTTCATAATACTGTGAGGATGTGGGGGATTCTAATGCTCCCTATTTTACAGATACAAGGTGAAATTCTCTCCTGCATTAAGGCAATATTGTGCCTTCTAGCAGAGTTACGAAAGCTTCCTGCAGGAACTTATCAGGTGTAGCTTTGCTTCACACACACACTGCCCTGCTTGGGTCTCTGATTAGTCCCTGGTTTTGTGAGAGCTCTGTGGGATACCAGGCAATTAGCAAGTGTTGGACCAGTTTCAGTTTGCTCTGACACTGAAAATACATGTGCAAAAGAAAACTGAGGGGTGAGGCTGAAAGCTGCACTTGTAGAGAAATTGCCTCCCTCTGTTTTGACTCTGCTCCTCGGCTGCATTCAGGGACAGGCTCATGAAAACTCAGCACAGTGGGACTCATCTCTGCTGGAGATCCTTCTCCTCAGTGTCACTGTGAGCTCTCCCCACAGGGCTGTGTCCCTCTGTGCATGCACAGGCCTCTGCTGATGCCAACACCTTCCTGAGGTGGCACTGCCCGGGTCCACAGGGGCTGCAGCCTCCTTTCTCTTGGTGCCTCTTCACAACTCAGGGCTCAAAACACTTGTCCAGGAGCTTGCAGTAGGTGAAGTGGCTTCTACACTGGCTTCAGAGCATTCTCCCTTCCAGTGCTCCAGTTCTGGATATCAGAGCTGTTCCAGCATTTGTGCTCCTGACTTTTATTTCCACAAGTGTTGGACATGTCTCTGTTCTCAGCTGCACAGCTCAAGTGTCCTTTCAGCTCCCTCATCACTTGTGTCGTGTTTTCTGAACTGACTACAAACTCTGTCAATAAGGAACACCACGTTATAGATGCAATTTCACCGCAGTGGCAAAGAAGAGATTTTACTGCTTCCTTCTTCCTTAATGCAGGGCCACTGCAGATTCTCCCTCAGAAGTCCTTTGCTTTCTCCTCCCTTCTGCTGATGTATTTTAGTGAAAACTCAC
This sequence comes from Cettia cetti, assembly GCA_013401135.1. NCBI lineage: Eukaryota > Metazoa > Chordata > Aves > Passeriformes > Sylviidae > Cettia > Cettia cetti. The sequence goes on from VZUI01062274.1 coordinate 52,688, forward strand.
CACTAGTTTCTCCTAAGGCCCCAGGTGTTGTCCAGGGTGACATACTGTACATAGGATGTGGGGAAGCTGTTGGCCTTAAATTCAGGACTCTCAGGAAGAATGGTGGGCTTATTTATCAGGATGGAGAGAGGTGCTGGTAGGAGTCCCCTGAGGCACAGCAGTTTAAACAGAATTCAGGTAATGAGTCACAGCCAGAGCTGAGAATATAAGACAGGAACTCTGGTGGCTATTTTCTGCATCAATCTTTGCCCTTACACCCCAGACCCACAGGCCTGGGGAACAGCCCCTGTCTCGAGTGCACACTCTGAACCGTCCCTGGCAACCTGAGCAGCAGCACTTGCACGCTGCTGTGTGTGTGCAGGCACACCCCAGCTGGGCAGGGACACCAGGGTTATTGTCAAATGCAGCCACACACCTTCCTGCTGCACTCTGTGAACTGATGCGTTCAGACTGGAGTGGTTTAGGTGTGATCTGTTACAAAGGCAGTGGCGGGGGGAAGCTGTGGAAATGGAAGAGGAGTTGACGTCTCAGAGTGTCACAGCAGAGACTCAGCGTGGGTACACTGACCTGGCTTGGTGCTCAGGACAGCCTGCCCTTCACCTGCCTTCACCGCTGAATGACTGTGTGTGAGCATGACTGAAGCACCTTGCCAGCCTTGGCCTCGCTTTGCTCCCTGACCCTTCATCTGGAACGTCAGCCCTCTCTAACAGCAGCTTGGAGACTTTTTATGCAGTGCCTAAACAGCAGGGGCTTGGTTTAGCTGGGTTTAGATTTTCTCAATCATTCTAATGAAGCCCATCACAACAGAACAAACAAAAGCAGAGCAGAGTGATAACCCCTCACTAAGTTATTAGACTTGCAGCAGGGCTAAATCCTGCTCAATCTGCTAAAGACAAGGCTGGCAGCAAGGGAATTTCAGTAATGTAATACATGTATTTTTAAACAGGGAAATAAGGGATGTCTGGGGAGCTACAGGCCAGGCAGCTCAGGACGCAGCAGGATGGAGCAGATCGGCGCAGATACAAAATAAGGAGGTGATTGGTGACAGCCAGCATGGCTTCACTGGGGGCAAATCCTGCCTGACAGATTTGGTGACCTTCTGTGACAGGATTGTAGTGTTGAGGGGTGAGGGAAGGAGAACTGAATCATCTGCTAGGACCTGTGCAAAGCGTCAGACACTGACCTGCATGACCCCGGTCTCTGAACTGGAGAAACATGGATTTCATGGGTGGCCTGCAGGCTGGGGAGGAATTGGCCGGATGGCCACACCCAAGGAGTTGTGGTCAGTGGCTCAGTGTCCAAGTGACCAGTGGTGTCCTCAGGGGTCAGACTGGGACTGATGCTGTTGGACATCTTTGTCAGTGACAGGGACAGTGGCAGCAGGTTTGCCAAGACACCGAGCTGTGGGCTGTGGGGTGTGCTCAGCCTGGGGCCCAGGCACAGGGTGCCCACAGCAGCTGTGGCTGCCCTGGATCCCTGGCAGTGCCCAAGGCCAGGCTGGATGGGGCTGGGAGCAGCCTGGGACAGTGGAAGGTGTCCCTGCCTGTGGCAGGGGGTGGCCTTAAGGTCCCTCCCAACCCAAACCATTCCGTGGTTCTGTGTGTGAGCTAACACACACTGGCACAGGAGTACATGGCCATGAGTGCACCACAAGTAAATTTAGGCTGAAAAGTTGGAGAAGAACTTTCTAAGCATCAAGCCAGGCATGTTCTGGTAGAGTTTCCCCCTAAGAAAGTTGCGGTACCTTTTGTACTAACTATGAACATCGTTTCAACTTTAAAACATGGGCAACTAATGAAGTTTTGGGACAGTTTCCTACTCCACATCTTCCTCTCTCAAAGCCACGTCAGGGCTTCATTTTCTTTGTTATTTTCTATCTTTAATTCCTACCAAGCATTTCCTTTAGTTAACCTGAAAAAGAGTCTAAAACAAATTTGTAAACCAGGCTGAGGTCAGATGGGAGGGTTCTACCTGTCCATTCTAAACCCGAGAAACTGTGGCTTCCTTGTGAGGACTTCTAACAGGATTTTTGTCTGAACCACATTACCATAATGGAGATAATTTGTTCCTTGATTGCAGCAGTCCACTTCAGGAAGTTTGCAGCTGAAGTGTGCAAGCAAATGCACCTTCTTCCTCACCAGTAGGAGGCTGTAGGAAGGTTTCTGCAGCTCTGCAGGCTGTGCCTGTCTTAACTAGGTCAGTCAATACGGAAAGTGGAACCTTAGCTGGTTATCACCTGAAGAAAAGTGCTGGCTTGGGTTTCAGTATGAGGTGCTGATCCATCCTGTGGGGAAGATTCAGTGGAAAAAACTACTTTTGTGAAGGAACAAAGCAGAAGGGAATTTGAATGGACTTCAGAGTAGCTGAGAAGCTCCACTTGGTACCTGCCTGCCTTTGTCCCGCTGTCCTTACTTGTGCATGCTCTCTAAAATACAGAGCAGAAGAAGCTCCTTGGAGTGTAAAATGCCAGGAATTCTGCCTGAACGGATCAGTGTCACTCCTGTGCCAGTGGCATGGCTTTGACAGGGCTGCTGGATGCAAACATCCTATCACAACTTCCAGGCCCAGGCGACACTTCCTTGGAAGAGCTGGCTTGGCAGCATCCTCTTCCAGGAGGTTTTGCAGGCCCACGAGACTGGCAGGCTGAACAGTCTCCCCCAGACCCTGCACAGGATGTGGATTGGGAAATACCCTCTGCATCCATTGCTTCTGCTTGGGCTCTTCCTTCCTTGGGTCTTCACTGCTTTGTCCTTTCTCCTGTGATGAGGTGAAGGCGGATGGCAGATGCTCTGTGCTTTTTTCCAGCTGAAACCAGAGTCCTGAGCCTCCCCTGAAGGTACCATCTGATAGTGCCCAGGCAGAGCCCAGGACAAAGTGTTCTGCAGGGCTTCCAGCCCTTCTTTCTCAAAACATCCCAACAGCTTTCCTGGCAAGGAATCCCTTCCTGGCGTCACCTCGCTGTTCTGTGTGTCACAATGAGCCCGAGCCAAAGGTCACTGCTGCTGAAAGAGGGGAGCTGCATTTCCCCAGCTACCTCCTACTCTCTCCTGCTTTTACTGCCTCTTAAAACCTGGGGGGGTCTTCTAATCTGTCAGGCAACTAAGGAAGCAAAGCAAAAAACTCTTACCTTTTCTGGATTAGGAAATAGAAATGTTTGTGAAAGTTTTGTGAGTGCAAAGAAAAGTGAAGGGAGAGCAGAACTGGAGGGTGAAGACCACTTTCAGCATCTGCCAGCTGGTGAAGTTGTAGTTTCAGCTGTAGCTTCACCCTGGATTTTCTAAGAACTGAAAAGCTGAAAACAGAACCAATTTTCATGGTTCAGAGAGATGTCTCTCCTAATGATGCAGAAATATCTACAGGATCATTATCACAGACCACAAGGCACATGAATATAGTGTCCTTTATTCTAGGTATATTTTGTCAGAGTGCAACCCTTAATAGTGAATATTCTGCTCCTTGGGTGGCATCTAGGCTAGAAAAAATAAAGAATTAGCTTGTCCCAGTGGAACACAGGGTGGTATATTGCTGTCAGAACTTCCACCTGTAACTCTGGGTGCAGCCTGTTCTCTCATGCTCCATATTCACCCTGGAGAACCTTCTCCTGCTCTCTAGTGGCAGAAGCACAAAAAGGCCAAAAATGTCCTGCTTCTTCCTGGCCAGCTCACACATTCAGAGCCTGTTGCTGCTGCACAGCCCCAGAAATGGTTCCCAGTTCCAAGCTGGAGGAGCTGAGTGCAGTATTTATCTGTATGCACAGTGTTTCTTGAGAGTGTCAGAGCAATCGTTGTGCTGCATTCTTGAAACTTTGCAAGAAGAGTAAAGTGCTTGCCCAGCTCCCTGCCTTTCCTGCTGGGGTGGGTAACTCACTGTTTAATTGCAGTGAAAGTGGTGATAGCAGAGAGGCTCAGTGGCTGCCTGGCAGCTGAGGGCACAGTCCTTAAAATCACACCTGCAAACACACCTATAAATAGAGTTGAGTCCAAACTAAATGAAAATTGAATCTGGATTTTAAACATTTCAGAACAGTGGCGTGTCCTGGATTATAAACTAAACAAAAAGTTCTCTTTAAAGCTTGCTTTAACACAGGCAGCTCAGAACAGATGAGTCAGTGCTGGAAAATTGCAGATTATTCTCTTCTTCGTCCCATCCAGTGGAAAATAAGGGATATAAACTTTTTCCTAGTCATCTGCTGACGTGTGAGTAGCATGGTTTGATACCTGGACAGGCAATCCTCAGCTTAACTGCCTCAGTTGCTGAAGTATCCATTTTAATCAGAGTGCACAGCACCCTCTTCTGCTGAGAGGAGCTGAGCCGTGGAACTCCCTGGGCTGTCTCTTTTCCTGTCTCTGATGGGCATTTATACACTGAAGAGCAAGGTAAGTATAAAAACTCAATTACAGCAACTAGGGCAGAATCAATAAAAGAATGAGAGGCTGGCAGCTGCACGGATGGGGCTTTATCTCTGCAGCACAATCCTGACACACGACATTACAAGAACATGGAGTGCTTAGATGAGTTATGAAGATTGATATTTATGATTATGACTTGCAATTGTGCTATTTAAAAAACCCACCTATTTGGTAATGAAAACCTGCTGGCAAGATCTGCTCAAAGAGGTGAAATTGCAGGAAGAGTAAAATCAGATCAGTAAATCAAATGCTCTAAATCATCAGTGAGACATACTACAATTAGGGTTGGATTCAAGCAGCAGACTTACTGAATTGTAAGCATAAATCCATGGCATGCATGTGCTGCCGTTCCTTCTGGGAAGCACACACACACCTCCAGCATTTCCAGACTGACCTCTGCCAAGGGCAGAAGATAAGGACTGTCTCCCACCCTAATGATTCCCATGGACTGCAGGGAGTTTCACTCCTCCAGAGGCTCTCCAGGCTGGGAGGATCCCCATTTGCTTACCTCAGGCTCCTGGGGCACACAGGTGGATGAGGCAGAGAGACCTGCTGGAGGCTCAGAGCCCGTGGCTGACTGCCTGGGGGTTCATTGTTACTGACCTGAAGTGCAGGGCAGCCTTGGAACAGCAGGGCCTTCTCCTTTTCTGACTGCAAACCTTGTCTGGTTTTTTGTTAATCCCACTTTGCTCCGTTTGCCTTCTGAAAGCTGCCAGTTCCTAATGATCTACTGGCCAGTGCATGGAAGCTGCAGCACAGGAATGGAAGGTGCAGGAGGCCCTCTGAATAACGCAGTGTTACCTTTTCCTCACCCACCACAGAAAAAGGTGAGGCTGTCAAGGGATGAAACTGCAGCCTGGGCTTTCCTTCCTGGCCAGGGACACCCACTCAGGACATTGCTGTCAGCTGGGCACTGAAGTGACTCCTTCCAGTGGCAGCAGTTGTGGCAGCTGGCTCATCAGGTTTAGTGCAAACAAACCTGCCTTGGAATGCATTTAGGGAGATGCTTAGCAAAAGCTGCTTTCAGCTCAGTGGCAACAGCTGGATTCTGGTTTTAAGAGGCAGCATTGAACAAGCACAAGTGGAAAGGAATAGCTTGTTCCAGTGGGCTGATTATGGCATGAGGAATCAGGAAATCCTGCATTTTAGTTCCTGCCACTGCTTTGCTGAGAGGCCTTGGTGAAATCTTTTAGGTTCTCTCTAGTGAACATCTTCCTTATTTCACCTCCTGTAGCAATAAAACTTGCTTCAGTGAACACTCACAAAGGCTGGCAGCTTGACATGCTACAAATGAGCCTTGCTTAGAAAATTTAAGCAGTGCATATGGTTTCCCTGGTTTAATTTTTAGTAGAGAGGAAAATTGTCCCAGGAGTACACATGGGAGTGATAATATCTGCAAATTTCCTGTTCTCACTGGAGGAAAACACAGATCTAAGAGCACTTCTGTCTGTTTTCTCCTATTTCAGATCCTCTCTCCTTGATCCCTTTATAAAGAGGAATTAGAATAAAAGAGTAGATTTATGAGGAAAGAACCCCTCAAAATAATTGAGATTTTTGCTACAGAACAGTGAAAGTTACAGCAAGACTGTTGCAGGTTTTTGATCCTGAGTCCAACACTGATTTCATTGTGGCAATCTGGCCAAGGTAACCATTCTGCCTCATTTTCCCTACACAGAAAGCAGACACAAGGTGCTGAAGAGAATTTGTGCACCTCCTCTAAGCAGCACCTTTGGTGCAAAGTAGTTATTTCAGTGGCTCCTTGATTTTCTTTGTATGTATCCTGCAAAACTGCTGGAGGGAGCTCAGTAAATGAATGGTTACTTGTCATCCAGCCTTGGGAATGGCTCCATCAGTTCTCCAAAGTGCCAGTTTATTACTCATTTTACTGAGCTACGAGGCATTAATAAAACATGAAGGCTGAAGCTGACTTCACTGCACTTGGAAATCCATGCAATATAATCACCCAGGCCTGGAAATCTCATTATTTTGCTTTCAGTTTCTCCAGGAAAACAAACATTTTGCACCAACAGAATTTACTCTTTGTGGGTTTCAGCTTGGATTCACCATCCGGTCACACTGATGTGCTCCCAGTGAGATATTTGCAAAAAGCAAAGACACAACCCCCAGGAATTCCCTGGGAGTCTTCCTTTGAAGCAGACCCAAAGAGTGGTCAAATAGATCACTGTAACCAAAGCCAGAATCCTGAATTCTGAGCACCACAAACCTCCTACAGGACAGGAACTTGGGTAAAAAAGATCTACTTTGGTTCACTTGGGAAGGATCAAAAGGAGTCCTGAGAATTTACAAAACTCTTGGACATCTTTGAAAAGTCATCAATAAATGGAATAACGAGATTTGATTTATGCTGTCCATTGGAATTTTCAAAAGGCTTTGGCAAATCCATTTTTTGAGGAGAATAAGCAGGCAGAAAGGGCAAGGGAAGGTGCTAATGTGGGTAAACAGAAGAAAGGGATGGTAAAAGAAAGGGATTGAGCCCACAACAGTGCCAGAGGAGCTCCTCAGGGGTTTGTGCTGGATGTAGCAGTGGAGCACATTCACAAGTGACTCGGAAAAGAGTGTGAGCGTTCTAGTCACTATTCCTGCTCGTTTGCCTTTCCCTTTTCCAGGATTTAATATAGAAAGGAACATTATTAACATTTACTCTGGCTTCCTTTGCGACATGAGCTGGGACGAACCCAAATTGATTGCAGATTCAAATCTAGTATCTGGGATTGAGCTGAGGCAGACCTTTTATGAAAAAAAATCTAATCTTCTTCTTAAAATTTCCTGTGACAGAGAATCTACGAGAACTTCATCATGTCAATCTAGAGGTTAGTTGCCCTCAACATGAAAAATTATTAACTTAATTCTGGCCTGGAGGCGTGAAGCTTCCAGGCAGCGTCTCTTTTGCAACTCCATCTGCTGGTGTGAGGAGTCCTCCGTGTTCAGGTCTCCACCTCTCCATGTGGGTACTTACAGATGATTATCAAATAATTACTTACACTTCCTTTTGCTTAACCAGAAAAGATTACGCTCCCAGGATCTTTTCTATTAAAGTCTGTCTTCCAGTTCTTTTCCGCTGAGCAGGATCTTCATCTTGAGTTTGGTGCAAACACCTGCTCCCACAAGTCCTGGGAAGAGTTTAACCACCTTTGTGAGGGTCTTCTGCACCTGGAGACCCCTCCAGCCAAGGGGAAGGAAGGGCAGGATCATTCTCTGTCCATCCCACTCCAGTCTTGTCCCTGCTAGGAAAAGTTCAGAAGCATTCCCTGGTACTGAGAGGGCAAACACCTTCTCTGAACCCTTTCCCCTCCTGAGAAGTTTGAATTTTAGAAGCACTCTCCCCTTACTCATGAACGAGGTGTTTCCATCACCACACATTTCCAAAGAAATCCTGTCACCTAATCCTGTTAAGTGCAGCCTGCACATCCAAGGAAATGAAGTTTGTTGCTCAACTGAAACGAGGATTTGTGAAAGGTTTTCGCAGAAGGGTGAAAAACAAAGAATTACCAAGCCCAGAAGTGGCCAATAACATACACAATTATTCTTGGAGCAGACTTTGATCACAGCTTGTCAAGTGTCTGCTGTGACATGAAGTTGCTCTGAAGGGGGATAGCAGTGGCTTTGTTGTTTAACCTGAAGTGCTTCCTGTGGGCTGGAGCGTGCGCTGGGATGTCCCAGTGCAGAGTGCTCTGCAGGCTGCAGTCTCTCTGTGGGAGCAGGACGGGATGGTGGCAGGGTCTGGCTGTGCTTTCCTCACCTGCCTTCTGCATGGCTGTGAGCAGAGCCAGCAGGAACCAATGCTTTGTGCCAGCCATGGTGGGAACACAGAATACCTGGGCAGCTGCATGGACACACGGCCTGTGCCACCTCTGGCAGGGTTTAGGTGTTGGTGGAGGTCCTGGGGGCCAGCCAGAGTGGGACACTGGACCTCTCTGTGCACTGCTGGCTCTCCGGGGACCTTGGCCAGCCTGGGCCAAGCAGAGAGCAGCTGAGCCACGAGGGAAATGCTGCCAAAATCGGGTAACCACAGATTGCTGCTCCCCATCATCCCACCACACATCAGGGCTGCATGTGCTGTCACATCACCCAGAACTCTGCCAGAAAGATTTAAGCTTTTTTCCTAAAAAACCCCCAAAGAACAGAAGCATTTTCATTCTCCTGAATTGCAGCTGGTGAAGCAAACGCCCCTTCCCTGTTTCCCTGGTGTCCCACAGGAAGCATCTCGGTGAAGCTGCTCCATTGAACAGAAGATTTAAGACAGCATCAGGCAGTAGGAGAGCACAGGGAGTATGATTCTGTCAGCTAATGGTTCGGGGGGAAATCAGGAAGGCCTGTCTTCTGTCCTGCTCCCAGGAATGTCTCTGCAGTTCACATGGGACACAGCCTTGGCTGAAGACAGCCCAGGAAGCAGCATCTAGAACTGCTGGGTGTTGCCCTGGCCCTGCACTCAGCAGCAGGAGCAGTAACAGCTGCAGTTTCTCATTGATTTCTCCAAGAAAAGCTTCAGTATCCACAGAGGAGCCGGGTGAGGGGATCCCTCCCCCGCACAAAAACACACACAAGGCTACCATCCACCGAGGCAAATTTATTGCAGGGATGAACTGATACTGTCGAGGCAACAGCCTCAAGGGTCTGCAGAGCTTTGTTTAAACCCTCACACAAAGGTCAGCAGAGTGTTGAAAACAAATGAAAGCTCAGGCTGTGAAAATCAATCCGTGGGGAGTCCCTGGGTGGGCTCTGGGAAAACGCAGGCAGGGCAGGGCTGGGCACTCTGCTTCCTTCTGTTCAGCTCCAGGAGCATCCCAGAATTTGGCATTGTTTAACCAGGACGGCACTGGGGAGGAGGAAATCTTAGTTTGTCCTTGGCCTGAGAACCAGGGAGGTGCCTGCAGGATAGAATTAATTAGCACAAGGTGAGGGGCATCCAGGAAGAGCAGGCACAGGTAAAGAAGCACAGAATGAACCTGCTGCCTTCCTCCTCCTGGCTTTGCTGGGTATTTCATCTTTGCCAAGTTAACAGCACCAGCACCTTCTTTTATTAGGAAGTCCAAATCTCATTTTATTATTAGCCTCTTGAGTAATACATTGCCTCCTAAACTGCCTTTTAAAAAAGAGGAAAAAACACATTTTCTCTTTTTTTTCCCGCCCTCTTCTTCACATACAACCTTCTTGTTTACAAAGCCAGCAGGTTTTACTTTATCTTTCAAGAGAAGGAAATTCCCTTTTTGGTAAAGATAAGGGGTTCAGAATGTCAGCTTAGATAGTTGAGATGAAGAATGACCACAAAGCAGCTTATAATGGAAGTTCAGCTTGTCCTTAACAGTGGTGTTGCAGCACAACTTCATCATGCAGTGCAGACAATTCTCCTCCTGCCCCCTTCCCATGTTCTCATGGAGCTCTGCCCTCCTCTTCTTCTTTGCATCCCCCGTTCTCCATCTTTTCCCTGCTCAACTCCTCTCACCAAAGCTTTCTCTGAACCTAAACAAGCAGCAAAGGAGCAGCTCTCAGCTGGTATTTGGAGACCATGGATTTGTTTCCTCTGCTGCTGTGTTCTGTTCTCTGCTGGCTTTTGACACCAGCAGGATTTTCTGTTACCCTGTAATTAAACAACAGCAACAAATGACAAACAGAGGCCCAGACTGGACATTTTTTGGTCCAGAATTGAAGGCAAAGTTTGATCAGCACAAGCAGAAAGGTGCATGTGTAGACACAGGCAGGAGCAACCTGCAGGGAATAACCTCGGGCTTAGGATAACCACGAGACCTTTGTGGTGCTGAGTGGGCTACAGGCAGTGCCACCCAAGGGTGGGATTCTACAGCAACACCCAGACAGGGGAGGCCTTTATTATAATCTCAGAATTATTTGCAGCCTTATCAAGTGAAGCCTTTTCCCCTTCCTCTCCTTATCTTCTGGCTCATGAGGCACTGGGTACTGCTGACACTGCTGCTGAGCCACACACGTGGTGGTGGCACAAATCCTCCTCTCCCTGCAGGAAAATGGGAATGTCTGGAGGACTCAGGCTGGCCTAACCTGTTGGCTTGTTTGTAGAGGATGTGCTTGTGCCAGCAAGAACAAAATGCAGGCAGAAAAAAATACTCTGTGTCTCTGGGCCGTGTTTTCATGGCAGGGAAGCTCTACTGCACTGAAGTTAGGGAGTGGGAAGGATAATTCCTGAACCATCCCTCTGTGGCCACCATGGCAGGGGTGTCTGGGAGGGATAACTCCTGAAAATCCCTCTGTGGGCACCATGGCAGGGGTGTCTGGGAGGGATAACTCCTGAAAATCCCTCTGTGGGCACCATGATGGGGTGTCTGAATGGGATAGCTCCTGAAAATCCCTCTGTGGGCACCATGATGGGGTGTCTGGGAGTGGCAATGATCAACAGGTATCTGCTTGAAGCTCTTCTACTTCAGATGTGCTGACCAAGCTTGGGTTTGCAGTTTGGCTGTTTTCACAAGTCCAGGGATATTGAGTCAGAATGAAAATACCTTGAGGTTGTTCTCCTAAATCCTGACTTCTTGGTGCCTGCCTGAAGAAGTGAATCTTGCAGAGTCATGCCTGTATCCATCATTGTGTCAGTTCCCCCCTACTAATATTTTAACCTGTTGGATAATTTAAAACAAATTTGACAGAAGGATTTTGTCTCAAAGTGAGTATCTTCCTACATATTTATGGCAGTAGGTGGCTGGAGTAAAGAGAGAATTCCTCCTGAGTCATAGCATTATAGAATTAGAGGGTAATTTAGGTTGGAAGGGATCTCTGAGAATCTTCTGCTCAAAGCTGCTGCTCATGGCACCAGCATCAATAAATGAGCAGACACTGGAGAATCCATGTGCTGTGAATTGTGGAGAGAAGGTTTGTGTTGAGTCCTGCACATTGGACTTGGGAGATTCCACTCACAAGGAATTTCTTTTATGGCCGTTTTGCTTGCAGAGCATCTTGTTTCTAATTAGTCTCCTATTTCAAACGTTTCAATCTTCTGCCTGGCTTCAGCAAATGGAGGAAGGGAGGCAATGCTAAGGCACATCCCTGAGGATTATGAGTTCCTAAATCAGAGCTGTACAAGTGCCTGTCTGGGGGCTATGGCTGTAAAACTTTGGGTTGGAAATGTGATGCTGAGTTGGATTAACTTCTTCTGAGACGAAGAGAGGTTTGAAGGGAGCCCAGACAGAGTGCTGCTCACCAAGAGCAGAGTCTGGAAGCTGCCATGACTGTTGTGGGAGCAGCAGCACACTTGCCATCCAGTCCAGCACTGCCTGACCATCCAGAATAGCACAGTGGTGCAGACAGGAGATACATCAGCAGCAGAGGCTCCAGAGAGGGATCCATTATTGTCTGGGAGGCTGCAGCTCATTAAATGCTGCTGAAAGGCACTATTTTGAGAAGGACTTGTTTGATAAGCACTGAGCTGATCCAGTCGGAGCAAACCTCTCCATGCTGTCTGAACCCTCTCCTGAATAACTCCAGATCAGGGGAGAATAATAAGCTAGTGTTCCATTTTTAAATGGAAATGTGATGGAATATATATTTGGAAGGCAAATTTTGTTGAAGTCCAAGATGAAATGCTCAATATGAGCATTTCACTGTGAGTACTGGAGAATTCATTGGTAGAGTTTAGACAAGAACTTTGTAAGATAATTGTGATTAAATCATGCAGCTGCTCTAATCTCAGCAGCTCCTCTGAGCTCTGTCATTTCTCTTCCTGACAGCTCCATCCATTGTTACCTGTGTCTGTTTCCCTATTTCTAGGAAGGTTCCTGTTCTCCAAGGGGAATATTAAAGGTCAGGTGGCAAGATGCTCGTTCTAACCGCTCTGTTCCTAGCTGGGATTTTCAGCTGCTTGCTCCAATGAGGATTACCAGCTTTTGCAAAACATCCTGAAAATCTCAGGGGTTTATTTGCTGCAGAGTCTGGGAATTTTTTCCATAGCCACCAAGATGAAGTTTTGGATAACGTGTCAGTTTTGCAGCCGGGTGGCAAAGCTGCTTGTTGGTGTCAGCACATTCCCAGCAAGCCCCTCACACCCTAGACAAGTACTCACATTTTGATCTTGGTTACAAGGGTGAAGAGAGCAGGCTGGCTCTGGGTTATTTACCCCTGGAAGCTGGAGTTCCTGTTGCTTTCCAAGCACTTCCTGGGAGCAGCTTTTCCATCCTGTTGCGTATCTGGGCTCCCGCCGCTGCCTCCCGTGCTGGGCTCCGCAATCACGGGGATCTGTTCAGTGTCTCTGTGCTCCCACTGATGGACTTTGAACCGTTCTGCCTCAAACCCACAGCAACTCTTCCTCCCATCCTGACAGCAGCTCTGGGGGATCCTCGCTGGCTGTTCCCCTGCATCCAGGCATGGATCTCCCTTCCCATTGCTCAGCTGCTGCCTTTATCCAGCCTGGTGTCCTCTGGGCCTTAAATCAGCCTGGGCATATGTTCCAGTCCCCTCTGCAGCTCCTGTAAGGAGCACGGAGAGCAGGAGGGAGGCCCCGGCTGCATTTCAATGAGTGCAGTGTGACAGCACACCTGGGTAATGAGTAGGGCCAAGGGCAATCGAGGATTTGTGTATTTATCACGATTATTTCTTCATTATCTCCCAGCTATGACAGAAGCTGCAGAGGCAGCAAGTGCAGCCTCTCCCACCAAAACTCCAAGGCAGAATTTCCCTGGTTTGTAGTGTTGAATATTTCATGAGTTTCAAATGCCAATTATGAGTTACCTGCTGCCTGCTAGGAACAATAGGCAGCTTTGAAAGGATTTGTTCCCATTCTTCCAAGCCCTGCCACATGTTCAGTGACTCCTTTTTTACCTGAGAACCCAGAGGCTCAAGGGTGATGATGGGGATTCTCACCCAAGCAAAGGTGGGCCTAAAAGACCAACTTGCACTGCTGTGTCTGTACCCTGAGCCACAGGATATCAGTCCTTATGGCTCTCAGTCTATTCTTCTGTAGTCCTGAGCTCATTTGGAATGGGATTTTTCACATTTGCAGTGTAGTACCAGATTTTTATCAAAATACCATATTTATTTGTATATATAAAAATATAGAGAGATATATTAAAATGTATAAAAATACATAAATATGAGCTGGCAAAATTCCTTAAGAAACAAACAAAAAATTGGCTGCTTCACCTGCATTCTCCCCACTAAATCCATTCCCTTCGTATCTATGCCAAGTCCCTTGGAGCAGTATTGACAAACATTGTTTGAAAGGAGATATTTTTTCCCAAAGTCAGTTCTGCCTTTTCCTGACAGGTGACTTCTCCATCCCCCCTTTGAATGTACCATACAGTCAGTGATAACACCAGACAACGAAATATTCTAAAAATCTGCCTCTAAAGGTGCATTTGCTGCCATGGAAAGCACTGCCACAATGCTGGCAATAAATTCCATCTCTGATAGTGGTTTCATACCATTAGACAAGGATAATTCCCATCCTCTACACTTAGTTCTTGGAAGGCTCTCAAGTAAAATGTCATTACTTTGAAGTTTTCTCTACACAGAATTGTCACTGCATTTTAAAGAGTCGAGAAATTCCTCTGAGTTTGGTTACCTGGAACTGCTGGAGCCAAGTTTTTAGAAGTGCTTAGGAACCCACACCTGGAAGCAGAGGTGCACAAGGAGGCACCTTCTGGATTTAGGCACCTTCTGGATTTAGCACTTTCCAGATGGTTCCACGAGCCCACAGAGCTTCCTTGGATTCATCTTTATTCCAGAGAGATGTGAAGGTGGCTGTGGGCTGTAGGTGAGGTGCAGGCTGGGCAGTGCCAGGCTCAGGGCACAGGGATCTGTCCATCCCTCTGGAATGGTGCAGTGTGTGCCCACAGCCCAGCTCAGCCTCAGCTCCCCATCACTGCTGTCCTCCTGCACTGGGGATGGGGCAGAGCTCTGCTGGGTGCCCTGTGCTGCTCTCCCACCGCCTCAGGGCTGGGAGAGAACCCAATCCCACCCCCAGTCAGGCAGAACCCAACCCCACCCCCAAACCAGGCAGAACCAGATCCCACCCCCAAATCAGGCAGAACCAGATCCCACCCCCAAATCAGGCAGAACCCCATCCCACCCCCAAATCAGGCAGAAGGGGCCCAGCCAGGCCAGGGCATGGTGGGGCATTTTCTGAGTGCCAGCCAGGGCACCTCTAGCTGAGAGAGGACAAACAGCTTGCTTCCTTGAGCACGTCCTTTCCTGCCCTGTCATTCCCTGGGAACACGAGGGACTGTGCTTAAGAAGCTGCATCAGTTTCAGATGTTGTGCACCTTATTAATCAAAACACATCCTTTTGGAAGGCAGTTGATTGCAGCTGAGGCACAGAAGTGCTTACACCTCAGCATCCCTGGTGCCTGGAGGAGGGAAGAAAAACAGGGAAAAGACCTTTAGTGCTCTCCCTGGCTTAGTTCACATTATCTAATCTACAGGAGCAGTGGAAAAACGAAATTTATTTCCCCAGCAAAGCTCGTTCTATTAGAAATTGTGATGAAAATGAAAATAATTGTATTAAATGATATTTGCACTGTAGAATATTTGGAATGAGTCACAGGCAGTCTGGCTGTGCCAGGAGGTGGGAGGAGAAGAAGAGCAGGTAGAACACATGGGAGAAAGGATTCGGGAGAGAGCAAGGGAGAGGCAAACAAAGATGAGGAAGCATGTGCTGTGTGTGTGCTTGGTGAAGTCACTGCTGAGCAGCCTTTCCTTGCCGTGGAGCTGCAGGAACGTCCTGCTGCTCTGCCTGGCACAGTCACCTCTGGCCAGTGGCTCCTGCAAGAGAAAAGGGAAGTGTTTTCTCCCGAAAGCAGAAGCACAGAGGTGAGGTGGGGATTTCCTCCGTGCCTGCCGTGGGCATTCCTTGCCTGTGCTCAGCCTCCCTGCCTGCGCAGTTCACGTGGTTTCCCTCTCCTGGCAGGTAGGATTTGCAACGTCTGAAACAACAAACATTCTAGAAAGCAGCAGATGCTGAATCTCTGCAAAAATACACACCCTAATCTCTCATATAGCCAAAGAGATTCTTAATTGTACTCCATTGGTATCAGAGGCTTGGCACTAGGAACGATTTGAACCACTTTATCAGTCTAGGAGCTTTTTAAACAGAATAAGCAGCCATTCCCAGAGAAGCACAGGCAGAGCTGATTGCCATCTCTTTCCCTCTTTTTCTCCGGAAAGACCCTCTCAGATATCAGAAGGTAGGGGAATGCCCGATGGTAGCCGTGGTTCCCCAGTGCTCTGGCCTCCGTTGCAGGCGGTAGCTGGCGGGCAGCAGTGAGGGGCAGCAGGATTCCCAGCCGGAGCTGTTTCCCGAGCAGCCTCCGCGGGCAGCGCTGACTCAGGAGCCCCCTGGGAAGTGGGGTTCCCCCGCCGCGGGGAGAGCCCACGCAGCCCACGCTGCCAGCCCAGCCTCCCGCAGGCCAACGGCAGAGCTCGCCCAGATGCAGCTGCCTTTTATTTATTCGCTTTTGAATGACTTCTCCAGATCCAACCCCGCAGGAGAGCAATAGTACCGACAGCCAGGGAGAAAGGGTCCTTCCAAACCTCCGGGACGCTGCAAACGGGGGGCAAAGGCAGCGCGTTCCCGGCAGGCAAACTTCTGCTGGGGAACACAGGCGCTCCCGAGCCCCTGCTTTGCATGCAAGTGAGATTTTCAAGGTGAACCGCTGGTTTTCCTTTAGATTTGGGTTCGCCCCTTCCCACAAAACCCCCCCGTGCCTTCACAAGCAAACCTGCCCCCAGCAGCCACACCTCCGGGCGGAGCAGGCAGCGCCCGCATCCAAGAGAAAAAGGAATATTCTCGCTCGTATTTATTGACTTTGTCATGTTTACGATGCTGCCGTTGATAAGCTGGCGGCGGCCCGGCGGCCGTGGCCGCTGAGGCGGGGCGGGCCCGGCGCTGCCCGGTGCCCTTCGCAGCCGCCGCCTTCCCCGCGGCGCCCGGGGGTGGTGGCAGTCCGGCCCCGGCGGGGGCGATCCGAGGCGCGGGTCGCGCCGGGGAGGGGAGAGAGGGAGAGCCGGGGAAGGGGTACGGGTCGCTCGGTGGGTCGGTGTGGAGAGGGGAGAGCCGCCCGCCGGGATCCGGCTCAGCTGGCGGCCCCGGCGCGGCCGCTGCTGGCGGGTCTGGGGCGCCACCATGAGCTGCTCGGGACAGTGCTGGCTCCCGCCGCGCGGCCGCTCGGCCCCGCCGCCGCTGCTGCTGCCCCCCCGCCCGCCGCCGCCGCG